>JALLAZ010000062.1:0-26944 GCA_036939755.1 Stephanodiscus triporus
TTTAGCGAGATTTAAGTGTAGAGTAGACACTTAATTTAATTTTGGGAACGCTCCAGTCTTACCCTCCTTACCCTAGGATCAAATTTGAATTGAGAATCAACTGGAGCACCAAACAATAGGGCTGTAGAAATGTGGCATCAAACAACTCTAGCAATTCACTGCCTTCCTGGCAGGAAAGGAAATAATAATCTCTTTCCTGTAGTTATATTGATTGGTATTGGTATGAAACTCAATGTTTAAACATGAACATAGGCCTAATTCATAGACCATGCATTTCTCAACAGGCACCCACGAACACTTATAGTATCTAAATCAACTCTGCAATTTGTCCAGTTGGTAGGGTATGATATGCTATTTTTTCTTCTCATTCTTCAACTTTAATTTTAATGTTTGGTCCCACGGGAATAAGTTAGGGTGGTCTCTAGTTGCATATTGGAGGGAATGAAAATGGGGTGTCAAATTTTCTGGTGAGATAGTACATAGTGTAGCAATAGATACAAAAAATAAAAAAGTGAAAAAGTATCGTACAATACTCTACAAGACTCCTATCTTGGTACAACCAATGATTACTCTACATAAATTGTGGCGCAGCAGCGTCAAGCTTCGAATATTGGTATGTAAGTGAACCTTTGCATTTTTGACACCAAAAATGTCAACCTTACTCTGACTAATATGTCATCATGGAGCTGTGTTATTATGGGTCACTGAAAACTGGCAACTGGCAGCAATGCACTAACAATCTAAGAGGAAGGTAGTAGGTAGCTGAAAGAGAGTGACTAGTTTGCTCTCTATTGTAACACCTCCCCACACTTTATATGTCGTAGACAAGATGGAAGTCTAGAAGGACAAGAGTAGAGAAGAAACTGGCAATGAGTCCAAAACAATGAAACCAAAGATAACACTCCACACCAAAATAAAAATATGGTACTAAAGTATCCCATTCCATCCAACACATTAATCCAGCAGACATGGTGGTCACCTGCAAAGATGTGTTGTTCAAGGTGCATGACAACTGCGTGACAGCAGTGGCGGCATTCTTCCACATCATCTCCTTGAGAACGGCGATCATACCTGCTGATTCGCCATGACTAGTAGTGCCTCCATTTTGGAGATCTTCACCCACCTCTGCAATTCCCCATTATCAACAATGTGAGGTGAGAACGGGAAGCGCGTTGGATGACTGTGGCAGCTGTGTGGGCAGGATAAGGTAGGGTTTAATAGCCAACCTGCCAAGCCCAATGCAAAGATCTATGGTTGCCACAGCAGTCTGTGTTGCCCAAAACCGAAGAGGCATACACAGTGGCCCCCCTCCAGAATTTGGAGCCCAAGGCCAATTCCTTTGACCCGAGCGATGATGAGGACAATCGTGTTGTTGCGCCTGCTTCCATCATGGTACCGGCAGACCACGGTCATGGAAGGGGTGACAGAGGACCTTGAGTGGTCGAGCTCGGTGATGGCAAACTCTGCCAAACCCAAGTCCAACCACATGCCAACCACCTATCCGACCGAATATCTGCCAATATTTGGCGGATGAGGACATTTCATACACCATCCTCTGCGCATGTATGGTGGGCAGACAGCGGTGCCCTGTGGTTGCACAAATCTACTGCCATGGGGTCGACGGTTCATGGCGAAACAAGCAAAATATGAAAAAAACTAATGTTTACGCTAACAAATCAGTAGACGGACTGTAGCTCCGTGGTCTAGAGTACATAGGAGTTGAGGGATATTAGCGTGACTCTTTGATAAGAAAAGACTGAGGTACCAATGACTTCTCAAGATAGGTAATTTTTTTGTGAAATGCGAACGGCTAATAAGAGGGTAAAGTACGTATGTACTCTAGACCCAATGTCTAGTACTAGACCTAAGGTCTATTACTAGACCTAAGGTCTACGATTTTTCTACACAGGAATCCGTGGAATCTGTACTGAAAAATCGTAGACCTATGGTCTAGCACTAGACCTTAGGTCTAGTACTAGACCATAGGTTTAGTACCAGACCTAAGGTCTAGACCTAGACATTGGGTCTAGAGTACGTACGTACTCTACCGTACTATTAGCCGTTCGCATTTAACAAAAAAGTTACCTATCTTGAGAAGTGATTGGTACCTCCACCGTTTCTTATCAAAGAGTCATGCTAATATCCCTCAACTCCGATACGAATTCGTATCATACAAATTCACAAAACCAATTTGTATTACTGTGTTTAGTGGACAAAAATAAAAAATTCCATGCCAAAAAAAGGGATTCCCCCTTGAGCCCAGGTATGAGGGAATCTGTGCATATATCACCAAAAATTTTTCAACATCATCCCAGCAATGGGACAGTACGATTTCATTATGTACTAGAAAAGTAAGAACACCATCTGAAAAATGAGATGGTACAAATTCAAACGGGTTAGGGTTAGGGTTTGGGTTAGGGGCGACGGCAACAAGGGGGGAGTGTATCATTATGTTGATGATAATTGGGATTTCTATCAATTAAATATTATATTATTTCTTATACCCCAACCCATCCCCTGCCAACCTTTACGCTATGCACCAACTTTTGGGTGGGCATATGCCAACCGGCAAATCAGAGATCACCGCAACGATCGCATATCCCTTGTTTGCATGAAATTTTGCATGATGGGCTTTGTTGGGATCATTTTTCTTGGCAACCATCACCACCTGACACAAAACCCCATCCCAAAGCCTCCCCTGCATGACGTACGGTTGGGGGAGGAAACCAACGTGGCAGCAATCTATGCCGTCCGGCACCCAGTTGATGGTCATAGCCATCTTCTCCTTCATTTTACCCTTCCCGACGATGTAATCCGGCACAAGGATCTGCTCCTTGCGAATGCGGACAACGACGTCCTCCTGCAGCACGTCCCCACAGCATGTGTGTTTCTCACAACTCTGCCCGCAATCGACACCAGCAGTCCCCATGATGTCCAAGATGATCCTGGGGGGGTGGACCTTGTTGGGGGGGCTAGTGGACAAGTGCTCGTTGCAGCCGAGACAGACGATGGTAGAAATACCATATCGACAGATGACGGGGCACTAACTGCCTGCCGCTTGGAGCGGTCCCTGCCCTCCCACGTATTCTTGTAGGTACAGGCACCGCATATTCAGCTGGTATTGGGGGTGGAGGCGGACATGAGTTGGGGCCGCCCCAACTTTGTTCTATGTGAAGCATGGCCTAGCCCAAAATCAGACAAGTCATTTTTATTAGGATGATGGGCATATAGGGGATCACCAGAAAGCTGATGTCACTGTGAAAACAACCCTGGTGCCATACCAAGGCCTAAACATAGAAATAATGGAGAAAACACCAACCTCTTTGTACATAGGATTGCTAATTACCTTAGATTTTTGTCTTATTTAGTGAGTGTTTCTTATGCACCATAAAAATATATGTTACCAGTGAAAACTGCACTGATATATTGGTTGGCACCACTGGCTAAATTGAATGGTTTTTTTTTCTCGTAGACGCCAATGACTATCATCTGCACTTTGCCCACTGGCATTAAATTGAAGAGCATACTCAATTCAATATTAGAGAATCTTAACATCATTATGTCTTCTCATTACATAATGAACATTAGAGTTCATTATTGTGTCAGTCACATCATAGTCAGTTTTCCAAAAAAAACAATTTGTCTTTGGGTTTGGTTTCCTACGTAAGTGTTAGCTAAAAGTTGTGTTTTGTGTCAACGCAACCAGCAAAATTGTGTTTTGAATTGGTTTTGTAGAATGTTCTATTCCTACATAGAATCTCTACATAGTTGGCACTGACATTTTGAGGTGTGATGATCTGACTCGTCGCTGAACCGGCCCTTGTTGGCTGCAATCTGTTCCAATATGCTCACATCTTCATCATAAGGGATGCATGTCCCTAATAGTAATAGATGCCTAATATGTTGAGGTTTAATGGTGTACTGACATCATGATAACAAAAAAAAACAATCATAAAAAATCTCGTATGTCAGTGCAGTTTTTGCCTGGTATGGTATGCTATTATCTTCGAGATTTGGGGACAGTAGTTGAACCCACATGCATGTATGTATTCCTACGTACGTAGTAGGTGTGCGTGTGATGTAATGGTTACTAAGAAAAAAATTAATTAGTACACTCATCTATTTTAATTCATTTTTTAACCTCCCCCAACTTGATCGCCCCAAAATCAATGCGAGTGCGCTCCCCTCACTTCCCCGTCAGGTCGCGCGTCCTGTATGATCCCCCCTCCATCGTTCCTGCATATTTTTTGTTGGTTGTTGTGTAAAATCATCATCCGGCGGTGGCCTAAGACCACAATTTGATATATTTCTTATTTTTTGTTGCCTCATTTGCCATCCTAAACGATGTAAACTTGTCCCCCCCATACATTCCGCTGTCATGCATCTTGTCATAACCATAACACACCTCCCCCCATCACCGACACTGTCTTTTGGTTGGTTGTTGTGTGTTTCTTCATCTTTTGGGACCGTGACAAACACGGGGTGTATTTTTTCATTTTATTCTTCATGAATCAAATCACTGTCCAAAACGAGTGGTTATTGTCCTCCCCGAACGTTCCACCATGGCCAAATCTCGTACCAAATTTCCTCCTCATCGCTCGCCCTGTTGTTGATTGGTTGTTGTGTAAAGTAGTGGCTAGGGACAGCCGCTTAAGGCCCTATGGCTGACACCCGGTCCCTCTCTCTCTCTCTCTCTTTGGTTGCCCGTTTGCTGCCCAAAACGACAGGAAAACTTCTCCCCACGTGTTCTACCTCGGGCTCATCTCATCAAATTGCCACCCTCACCGCCTCAGCCGACCTTTAGTTGGTTGTTGTGTCTATTGACAAGAATGGCGGCCACCTAAGGTCGCGGCCCCGCCCATCTCTCAATTTTTTAATGAGTGCCCTTTTGGCGCCCAAAACAAGGGGAAGGAGAGTGGTGAGAACGAGCCATGCCCCCTAGCGCCTGCACAGGACGGGAAGTGCGGCGCTGTGTTTCGGGGCGGCGGTGGCGGTGGTGGTGGCGGTGATTACATCGATACGATGATAGTGTGAAGTTAAAAGCAAGATTTTATGTTGGGGCATACTTGATGTGGGGTAAATAATTGACCCCACACCTGGTGGTGTGCTTTTACCAAACATTTATCTAGGTAGTGGCAAAGCTAGATAAACGACCCGGAATTATTTACATACCACCAGGTTTGAGGACAAAAAATGAGCCCACATCATGGTAGGAACTACTAGTGCGTCCCCAAACCTAGTTAAGGTAGGTAGTTTATAATCTAGCACACCAGGTTGGGGGTGGCTGCTGCACTCAAACTTGAATCTTGACCTGTACCCGCCCTACGTAACTTACAGGTACATGGGGCAGGACCTGCCAAGACTCAACAAAAAAAAGTTTTTTCCTATGTAGTAGGAATTCAAAATTTGTGGACAAGGCCAAAGCCGATTCCTGGCCTTCTCCGGCTCCAAATAACTAGAGCCACACCATGACCATGGCGTTTTCCACCAATATTTCAGACTTGTCTACCAACGCCGCGCCTCCCCTCCCTAATGAGATCACCTGCGTTAAGCTTCTAACATAATGTTGATTGATGTGTGCCCCTATTCTGGCCTTCAGGGGGGTGCTAGGTCCTGTGTTTGCCCCCCCCCCCACCACCATGCTTTATGCAGTATTTTCGCTGCTTGTCGCCCTCCTGTTGTTGTGATATGTCTTCCATATTCATCACACTCTCCACCGCCGCCGCCTATCGATTCGCCGATGTCCTCCGCACCCCCTTGTCGCGTCGGGTTCGACATAATTGCTGATATGATTCGCGATGTCTTGCTAGGTGTAACCCCTGTTTCCCCGACCTTATTTGGGGTGGTTGCCTTGGCCGTTCGCAATGTGAAGTCATCTTTCACTGTCACCCCCGGGAAGAAGTGAAAGCCGGATGACTCCGCAACTCCGTCATTGACCACTCCTTCGACGAAGCGGCGCACGACCGTGACTCCTGCTTCTCTTCCCTCCCCTGCCGCTGTCGGCTGCTCTTTTGACCGCGATCTGTCCACGTCGACGGGGATGTCAGCCGATACCTCTCTCGGCAGCGCAATGCTGATTGACCGCGGCGTTGTTCCATCCCACGTCATTCCGCGTGCCTCTGTCATACAGCCTGTCTACAGACGTCTACTGCCAGGTGACACTGTCCGCCTGATGGCTGGCAGTGAGATTATTGTTGTCATTCCCACTTCTGGGAATGTTCCACGGCGGGTCAGTGACGCGGATGCACACCGATTGCACTACAGGAAGATATTTGAGAACCTCATGTATCACACTCTTCGGGGTGTCCACCCCGGCAATAGGACATCGGTTGTTGTTGCAGCTATTCGAGAATGTCACACCCTTATTCGAGGGGGGAAACCATTTCTCGAATTTGCATGTCGTGTTCGGCATTATGCCAAACGTGAGTGGTTCGAGCGGGACGTCACGTACGTCGCGTCACTCTCTGCTGTCAAATACTTGTGGTCGCAGGGTGCTCGCATAAATCTCGCTGTCTGCAGATATTCTACTCAGCGAACAATCATGTTGGAATTTAAGCATGTTGGGTACCTTGAGGTGTATGGGAGGGTTCATTCGGAAGACATATTCGTTAACGACCAATAACGGCGCGATGCGGATGCACTTCTTCCTCCCTTCCTCCAGTTGTTGGCTCTTTTGCATGGTTGTAGGGTCGGAGCCATGGAGTTGCTCTGGAAGTATTACCGCGAACTTGCACTGTTGCACCAGAGGAGAGAACAGCGCCGGCTCTCACTGGATGCTGACAAGTGTCGGCTCTTGCATACATCCTTGCCTGTTGCATCCTCGCCTGTTGATGATGCAGATGATGATCATGCTGTTCTCTTGTCATTGGTAGTTGATGAACTGCGTGACGAGAGTATTGATAGGTTTGCTGCGTTTGTCGATAACTCTTACAGGATATGTATTGAACGCATATACACAGGATTCACGGTACTCGATGGCTACCTTCTTGACCGGTCGATGATACGGCGCATGTATGACACAATGAAGGCAGCATTTCCAGTTGTTCATTCGGTGTTGGCTCTTACAGTGTCCCATCCCCAGGGACCTTCTTCCATGGTCAAAACAGCGTATGACAACCCGCCCAATGGTGGGACCGATGTTTGTGATGGCGGTGGTGTCGACCAAGATGTGGACGACAGCGGCGGTGATGATGAGAGCGTTGTGAGAGTTGATGATTCCGGTTTAGATTCTGATCTCACAAAACGTGAACATGATGGCATCCTCGAGTTTTGCAATGATCCGTCTACGCACTCAAAAGAAGTTGAGGTGGTGGGCAATGATACCGGCCATTGCCGCTTACAGCAGAGGGCACATGCATAACCCTCCCAACCATCCATTGCACGGTGCTGGGTGTCACGACAGTACTCTCTGGTCGACGCTCGACAGGTTGTATGAATCAACAAGTGCGGCGCGGATGGATGTTATGATTCAGCAATTCAGTTGTAGCATTGCATTTGATAACTGGCAGCAGCGGTCTTCAAAGACATGGCAGAATCAGGGGTCCTCCTCCATCTTTCTCAATGGGGTTGCGGCATTTGTCAAGAAGAACAAGGCCATCTTGCTTCCTGTTAAGTCTATTATTTGATCACCGTCCAATGTTCGATGTCGAATCACCTACTTAATTCTTCTGAAGGGTGTTGTCATCGGGGAGATTGGTATTGCCGATGATGCAATCTTATCATCCGATTTATCCCTTTTGCGTATCTTTGACATTGATCACGTGATGAGCGGAATGCTTGCCTGGCCGCTAGTTGGGTGGGACGTGTTGTCATTGCATGGCGTGCCTCCTTGTGAGCAAATTTCGTACATCAATCCGGTCATTCCTCCACCGCTCCATGCATGTGTTGCCTCTGACATTTTGATCAAGGATTTATTATATTTGCCAAGGCAGCTCAAACTCTCTGGCGATGCCAACACAAAATACATCACTTCTAAGGAAAATGACTGTCTTATTCAAGATGCCGAGGACATTGCAATTCTTAGGACCCATTCGCGCTACTTAACAAACTTGCATGCATGGAAGGAAGAGTTGAGTGTTGAGGCCACAGAGGACGGTGACGGTGACGCGGATGCCCGTATCAAGGGCATAAGCCAAGATGATTCCCCGCCAGAGGACCTACCGTTGGTCCTACCACAGAATTACGACAGCAAGAGTATTTTTCTTGGACACATGAAGCAGTGTTCGAGGGAGGTACATTATGCATTGCATTTTCAAGGAGATGTTATTAAGCATCTGTATCCAAACGCCCATGTGGAGGACTTGTATCTGCACCCGCCATTGATTGGACGACAAGAAACCACGAATGAAGGGATGTGTTAACGAACCTGGCATTGTTGGAAATACTAGGTTTGCTAACGCCAATAGATAATGGAAGGTATACCATTGGAGTGGACGTGTTGAAGAGGATGATATTTATGTACGGGGATGCGGTGGGTCATTAAGCACTGTATGATAAAATACTATGGGGGATCACTCGACTCGGTAACAGGGAGTACGTCGAGACTATGTTGTCGGCACACGAGCACACGTATTCATGCAGAAGGGGCAGTTTCACCAGCAGATACACCAGCTTAGAACTATTTATCAGCAGTTTTAGGGATGTTTCTTACAAGCGTTTGTTGCCGAGAATAGAGTCAAACGGGTAAATGGGGATCCGATAAAATCGGGATTTCAGTGTCACGAGCAATTTGCACGTAAGTTATATCTGGCATGTAATAGGTTCATACTCCGAAGACTCACTTCGTCGGTGGCATTCGCTTTGATTGGAGATTTGACTTTCCAGAGCAAAGTTCAATCAGTGCGTTGGCACCGCCGGTCGGAGTAGCGAGGGGTCGGTCCGATGGAACCTGCGAAGCCACGAGGGGGGAGGGAGGGGGGGAGGCATTGTCCTCCTCGTCGGAGGTGGCGTAGGGATTCCCCCAAGTAATACGCCGCGACTGATGGAGGCTAGGGAGGCGCTGAGATGACATGATGGTGCATGTGGTGGGGGGGTTGTGGCAAAGGAATTGGATGGGGGGTAGAAAAACCCCAAACTAATGCAATCTACAACCCTACCTATGGCGTTCCCACCCCACGAATTTTGACTAACAAAATTTTGGCTTTGTCCACGAAATACGTCCCTGTAAGTTATGTAGGGCGGGTTACACACATCAATATTCAAGTTTGAGTGGGGCGGTGGCTGTGAATTGTGAATTTGCCTTCAATTTGAGGATGGTTAATTGAGGTCAAACGTACATACTGTACGTAGACCTCAGTGTGAGGAAATCTACGTGGTCGGAATATTTGATCGATGTCTCTTTCGACTCAGTGAGAAGGATTATCGACGGCGGAACCTTATTTTGTAGATGTACGTAGCATCAATATAAATTCCTCTATGAAATGAGCGAGACTATCGGACCTCAAGTTTACAGAGGTCGAGATGCGATACACACATAATATTGCGGGGTTGAGAGTGCGGAGCTCATCTAAACCCTTTTGATTAGTTGAGAGATTATTGCATTGTATGTAGTTCGATTGAGAGAATTGAATCCTCCCCTCAGAAGGTCGGAGCAAGGATGATTACCTCAATCGCAGACTGCCGAGGTGACAAGAGCAGTACTTCCTGCGAAGTCGACGCCGTTCACAGCCCTACAGAAGTCTTTCGATGCATTAACAGCGAGAATTGGGAGGGGGCGTTGGATGCCGTGAGATGCAATCCTGCAGAAGCGAGAATCTGGATCTCTCGTCGCAAAAGCGACGGATTGGTCTGGCAGTATTTACCCCTTCATCTGATATGCCTTCAAAATCGGCCTCCACTGAAGTTGTTACACGCCTTGTTGCAGCTTTACCCGCAAGCCGCCTCTCTTCCTACACCCCACGATGGCAATTTGCCCATTCATTATGTCTGCGAAAGTGGATGCGAGGATGCAAATGTCTTCGCTGCACTACTAGCATCGTGTCCCCAAAGCTTGGACTGCAAAAACAAAAAGGATAAAACTCCCTTGCTCATGTGTCATGCCAAATCTAGGGCGGTATTAATGAACGTATTACGGCAGAGGAATCCGCTACCTTTCAAAGATCAGCTGCAGAGTAAACGAAAAAAGAATAAGCAGTCGAGAAAACAGGTAGAGAGGAGAAATGACATTGATACGTCTTGGAACGAAACGCCGCCTTCTGTTCCGAAATTCATCGACGACGACGAGGCAAGTGGTCGGAACACTGCAAAGACACCCAGAGCATCCAATTACACTTCAAAGACACCCAGAGCATCCAATTATGGTCGCTCTAGTAAGATACAGATAAAGGACAGAGAGCACTCCCCATTATCCTCAAACACTGCATCCTCCGGTCGCGATGGTGGCATCGACGCAGCAACATCTATAACTAATTTTGCGCGCTCTGCCCTCACTTATCTGTATCCATCATATCATGGGGAGTCCTCGTCAGAGCAAGAAGACGAGCCAGTTCAAAAGCAGGCAGGAACTTTGATCGAGGTGAATTATTCCCAGCAGCGAATCATTGATGAGCTGACGAAAAGGTTGGATCATCTCACTTCGTCCAAGGCAGTCAACACAGATGATTCCAAGTTGTGCGAACGAATTTTAGCCAAGGCTGAGACAGACAACGTCGCATTCCGGACGCAAATTCAGCATCTCCAGGATGAGAAGGAAGAGATGAGAAGGGTGACGGAATTGAAAGAGAAGGCGGCCAATCAGTTATTTGACCAGATTAGGACGATTCTTAGTGAAAAGGGCTCGCAAATGAAGATCGATGTTTTTGCGGATGTATCTTCCTCCCACAGTGCTAGCAGTGGCTGCAGCGGTTCATGCGATGTTCAGATCGTGGAGGCCCTTCAGACGGTCTTGTCTCATATGGACAAAAGGAATAACAATCTGCATTCCAGGATCGCATTGCTAGAAGCAGATCTTTCTAAGTCCGAGGTCGCCATGAAAATGGCACAGTCTAAGAACCAACTACTGCAAGGTGAAAAAAACTCCATCACCGACAGACTCCGTGATCTGGAGTTGAAGTCAACCATCTTAGAGGAGGACAAAGTGATGGCGCAAACAAGTCTCAGTGAGCTAAAAGATCGGGTTAGTACACTGACAGTGATTAACCAGTCTCTGCAGGAGCAGGTAGACTCCTTTTCAAATAGGCAAGTAAACCAGGAACTGGACCGTCTAAATGCCGAGCTTACTCAAATGAAAGAGGTGAAGGCTGAGACTGACCAACGACAAGCAGCGGAGATTGAGAAAAGGACAAAGTCTCTGCTTGAAAAAAACCAATCCCTGAAAGAGACGATACTTTTGAACAATAGTAAGTACTCAAAGAAAGTGCAGGAGCTGGGTGAAAAAAATTCTTTATTAGAGAAGGCAAACATTGAACTGAAGCAGAGTTTTGCCAGGAAGTTGAGCGCCGAGGCTCAGCCAGATGTGGCAGTGCAGCTCAAGGGAGATAAAAAGTCGTTGCTGTATGAGGTTTGATTGTATTACAGGATATTGTATTTGTCAGGATTGGATGATGCGAGACACTGGTGTCTGTACGAAATAAAATGTTATGTAAATTTGTTAGTCTGTTATTCTCAATGTGGGAAGAGTGGTGCGCTTCCTACAATGCCGTTCGCCTGCGATTGTTCTTCGTGGGCCAGAAGCACAGGGAAGAGGAGGGCGGACGTCGATTTTGCCACAGCAGTTAAACAATTAAATCGGACTGATAAAATCAATCAAGTGAAGGCCCACTTGTTCTTTGCGCATGCAATAAGCAAGTTATTTAAGATTTTCTTGATGATTATATCTTAATACCATCTCAGTGAAAGACTGATCTGTTCTGCCAATTCATCCTCGGCAACAATCGTGCACACTTTGTCCAGGACCTTTTAGGATTTCGTGCCGAACATAAGCATAAGGAAAGGATGGTGGTACTACATGCCAAGAGTGAGGAAGAGGTATGGATGGTGGTTAAGCATGCAAAGCTTCTGGTCAAGTGTGCCACTTGAAAGGAGTATCTAGGGACCTAGATACTCTAAGAACCGTTTACTACAATAAATTAATTAATCCATGATCGTGAGCGTTATCACATAGAACAAGTGTGAGGAGGTGGCTGAACAATCTGAGGAATAAAAGCGGAAGATCAGAGTTGACCCGGATCAGGCACCATGGCTTGTTGAGATTGGGGTTCTTAAATAGATAAAGCAAGAACTATTTATTATTGATTTATTATTTAGTCGGTTTTGATAATCTCAACATCTCTACTGACTATTGACTATTTTCTTTATGCAGATATTGGAAGAATATTGGGAGCCACTGGAAAAAACTAGATTGTCACTTGGAAATACTTCCACAGCACACTAAATAGAGCTCCTTGAATGGCGTTTGTCAACAGACGTGTTTGTAGTCCACGCCCGAACAGTCCCAACACACCATCGTTTTCAATGACCAGTGCTAATGCCTCTTTGTAAGAAATCTCTTTTTTCCCATTGTCCCCAAGACCCGCTGTTTGTTTCGTAGTTTTGATCACTGTTTTCATTGTCATTATCAGATGCCGCACAAAAAATACGTCATCAACGAAAAGACTCACCACGCAAACTATTGGAGACAATATCTGAGACACAAGATGCTGAGAGCCCTAGCACTGCAGACCTAACAAGAAACAGGAGAATATCATCCTCTTTGGTGATTGTTGGAAGTTTATCGTTCAAAAAGTTGTAGGTTGTAAACCAAGGATAGTGCCCCGCGGCTGTTGCTGCAGCACTAGCAATAGCGCCCTGATAAAGAGGAGCGGGTCCACTTTCGAGCACTCTCTCTCTGAGCCTCTCCAGACCATCTGATCCTTCCACTTGCATAACAGTTTTACTAGTATCAATAGGCATCAAGAAGATACGCCAAAGTCCGGCAGAGACGCTTCCCGCTGCAGTTCTACAAGCGAAGATTGCTATAAATGAGTGCGATGCCCCCATCAATTAAGTAAAATGCAAAATTCCGCAGTGTCTCCTTACTTGATAGGGATTGGTAATGATGCAGTTTCCGGTATACTTTCCAGCAGTGCTAAGACTCCAACGTTCGCCGCCGTATCTCCAAATCGTGTGAGGGGCCCCTATGTATATAGAGGGGAAAAAAGTTCAGCTGATCTGACGGCAAAGAGCAAAGGCAGATGCGCATGATGACTGAAATAGTTTAACCAGAGCTGGGACGTACCTGAACAAGAGCAAAGGGCAGACCTTGATATAATCTTGGAATGCCTCCATCTTCGTAAAGTTCCTTTAGTGAAGATGAAAGCGTGCCCCCTATGAAAGTGGAGAAAGAATTAGAAAGAAAGAGCAACCTGGAGGTGTGGATATCAAAATCAAATACGATACCCGCAATTTCGCTCACCAAAGCGATATTGGTAATTCATTGTAGTCCTCAACCACATGAGAGAGAGAACTTGAACCACAGCGGCCGCCGCACCCGCTTTCCCACCACCCAACGCCTTTTTCGCCGCGCTCTCTACTATTGTGTTTATGGAAGGAGGTGCGATGACTTCCGGCAGGATGGCATCACTATATGCCAATGCAGTTGTCGTCGAAATGTCTGATATTAGTTCATGGTTCATTGGGTCTTGCGAAGGGTTGATCATAGTATCCGCATTCGCATCTTCATACACAGTCAAAATGGATGCAGCACAAACCATCGTGACGAAGAACGCCCGCCTGTCGACTCCGCCTCCCATCCCATCAAGTTGCCGTTGGACCTCATCCGCTGATTCTAATGTTGGCAAGGGAAGCCTAACAACTTCATTAATTGTTGGCCCCGAAAGCCTTTGACAAGCTTCATTTTTAGTTTTTGTCAACGCAATAACATTATGAACTGAACCGACGGAGAACCCATCGATGAGCTGAACATGGACAGCTAAGAACAACAGCACGCTCTGCAGCATCATCATCAAGAGATTGGTAATATGCAGCTGGCCACAGTGATTAGAGCAGCGCAACGGGTACGAACTCTAGAGAGTTCTACTACAGTTTCCATATCAATTAGTACTATTTTTTGGGTTGTAGGATGTAGTATTCCGACTGGTCGAGCTGACCTTGATGGCTATCCCGGGCCCACGGAAATATTAATTGATATGGAAACTGTAGTATTGGACTTGCCCGAGGCGAGCTCCCCCCCGGCCCCTTCATAAATAATTGTGGCTCAATGCCTCATCAAGAGTATTTGCGGAGGCTGATCGATGACGAGACGAAATGTTCTCCCGCGAGTTCAGATGAACGAGGCGATGCATCGCCCGGTGACTTCAAACGTCGACATACGCATCTAGGAGCGCGTGCGCTTGCGGCACTTGCACAGGATGAGAGTGAAGCAAGCAGCGAGGAGGGTGACCAACCATCGGGAGATACTCCGCGTGCCATGTCCGCGCCACTGTTCATCGCACGTGACCCAACTCCACACGTAGGGCAAGGGGAAATGGCCGGAACTCTGCAGAAACTGCGAAATGCAAAGGCATTAGGTATTGGTTTAGGTGGTAGTCCAGCTGTTAGCGTTGCAAATCGCTCCTCTCGATCTTCTGACCGCCCCCCATCCAATAACGTTGCAAGTGCTCATCATGCAGGCCGCACAACTATGGATGGAGTAGCATCCTCTCGAAGTAATAGTGCTGGCCTCTCTTCCAGGGGAATGATGCTTCCAGGGCCATCACATAATATCGGTCTAAATAGACATATATATAATATTGACCTCGCAACCAAGAAAGACATGTCTGATAATCCCTGTATGGAAGGAACCCCGGAAAGTGCGAAGAATAATCAGCAGAATACATGGGGAATAACGCCAATTAACCGAAAAGGCGTTGTAGATTTGACGATAGATTCAAGCGACGAGGATGAGATACAATTAATTACGCAAACTTCGAAGAAGCATAAGGCTCAAACTCCCGATAATGCCGAAAAAAATCACCATGGAAAGAATCATATGCCGAACCAACAAACGGAGAATGTTAAGAATAAAAGCAATCATCCACCATTGAAACAGGAAGGTCATGCGCAAGCAATGACCGACCAACTCGTTGACCTCATTCCGAATGATTTTGGGGGGGCGAGACAAGCGATGCTAACTGCAAACAATGAGAACAACAGCCAAACAGTGAATCTGCCCATCAATACTGATAATAATAAGGAAAAACTCATTGCTTCGAGGTCCCTAAATGAAACGGTTGGACCGAAAAAGATCAGCGCCGCTGGCACGCTTTTGTGCTCCCTCACTGGGTCACTGTCCCGCACTACGAGAGGAGGCAACAGCTATCATAGCATCCGAGGATTTTGGGAATACGAGAATCATAATCAGTTCGGAGCCGAATGCAAATCCTTCCAGGCTCTTGGATTGAATCGTTTTGAGCTTTGTCGCCAGATCACGTCTGATATCGAGACGCCACCGTTAACTGAAGGTGGCATCTTTAATGGATCATTCGCATATAGCTGGGCGCAAAAGGGGGAACCAGAAGAAAGTTTCATCATTCACGAAAGTGACGTGAACATATCTTTTTCGAAACAGGATGAGGAATCGCAATCATTCGCCCTTACTGGAACTGGTCGAAATCGGCTGGGAAAGTTTCAGCTTGTTGGTACCGCGTGCAAAAGGGTGATGGGTGATTCTTACGACTTGCAATGTTTGAAAGAGTATACTGAACTTTTTGAAGCGCAGCCCAGCCCAGATGACAATCGGAGAGAGTATACGACATTGCTGTCGAGCAACCCAGATGACAGCGTACACAAGTCAACAGTGGATAGGAAGAAAATGAGGCTGTCGTCGACGGAAAAAATATTGAAATCGGTCGGATCCGGTGGTTGCGGAGAAATCTCCGGCATCGTCCTGCCCCCGCCTGACATCCGCGCGGTCGTGGACTCCACCGCCCTCTTTGTGTCAAAGAACGGCCGCGCCTTCGAGTCAAAGATTCTCAACAGCGAGGAAGGCAGGATGCCAAAGTTTGCCTTCCTCCTCGACACGTCGCCCTTCCACGCATATTACGAGGACCGGATCCGTTTCTACGACGAGGAGGAAAATCTGATAAAGCAGAAGGAGAGGGAGGAGGCAGAAAGGAGAGCCACGAATGAGGCATCCATGGCTCTAGCAATCTCCACGTCACTCGATGATTCTAATGCCTCCCATATGTCTGATGATGTGGACTTGCCTGACGACGCAGCTGAAAGAAATGAGGAAGTAGATCAAACAATCAATTATATTGGTGCTCATGCGGCGCAGAGGTCATGGCAAGAGTTTGGTGACTTTCAAAGCATGCATCCAATGGCCACGGAAGATACCGTTGAGAAATCTCACACAAATGACGAACTGGAAGCCTGCTATGACATTGAGGGAAAATCCGACGAGGATCAAGTCCGACGCGACCAAAGGGATACACAACACGAGCATGTGCTATTGGAAACTATTTTGGGCTCGCACTGGGCATCAGTTATTAACAGTCGCTGTGGTTTAAAAACAGCCAGAGAACTCTATGATGCAAAAGGTGAAGAATTAATCAAGCATTTGATTGAAGTTGTTGGTGCTGATTTTCAAGGTCGCCCGGAGAAAGATGTCGAGCTCATTTCAGAAGGCCTGCTCTACGGCTGGTATATTCAAGTTGGAGAAGCCTTAAATGCGAATAAATCGATCTCTGAAAATACTCTGGCAAAGCCTCAAAGAAAAGCAGAAGTTGATTCTATTCAATCAAGCCCGCCTGGAAGCTGTACGGCATTTCTGACTCCACTGAGCTACGTCGAGCTCAAGTTCATCAAATCTCAGAATATTAAGACGGACGTCGAGTTATCCGAGATAGATCCCTCTCTTTTAGCTCATAGATACGCTGCGTACCTGGACAAGACCCACAAACAAATATCCTTGACACATGCCTCAGAAGTTACAAGAAAGTGGCGGCAGCAGGCACGTTTAGTTCTTAGCATGATTCCAAGTGACATTTGCGTTAGCCTCCCGCAAATTACTCGACTTGAGAAAAATTCTTGTCACAAAGCGATCATGCACACTGTTCCTAGTCTATGCACGACAGTATCAGATCAAGAAAATGGCGGCCTCCCCAGGAGGACTATTTTCACGCATGACACAATAAACAGTACGTGCAAAGTTCCACTTTCATTAAGATTTTGCCTTCCACTTTTCAAATATCTCTCGTTTTATGTTTCCAGACGTTCTCTACGAATTCCTTATCACCATTGGAGATTCTACTTGCACCGCTGAAGCAGGCAAGGGAGCATTTCTCACGTTCCGGTAAGACGAATAATCACATTTCATTGAAGCATCATTGCTCTCACTATCCTCAAAACAACTTCATAATTTAGTCGACACTCACAATTGTGTTTTCCTCAATACGAAGGGGTGCCAAAGTTCTAAAAGCGAGTAGCAAATGGAAGAAAAGAGGTCACATCCCTCAGAGTAAAACCAGAAAGCCCTTGGAGGCTTCATTCTCAAACACTTGTGCTGCCTTAGTAACTCTCAAGGGAACTGACCTCCACGGAGATGAACAACACTATGGCCCAGAACTTGATAATAGCGTTGGTCTCTATCGGGAATTCATGTTAGATGACTTTGAAGACACACACGACAACATCACGTTCAGTAGCAATCATGAGGGTTGTGCTCTAATAGAACTTGAGAACCGATACGCTCCACTGATTCCGGCAGGTAAGAATCGCTCTTGGCCAATGTTTTTCCTAAAGCAAATATTTAGCGACGGGCACTTTATCACTTCTTTCTTTTCAAGACCGCAAAACAGATCTAGTATTCAGCGTTAAGGACTTTATATTTTCACACGAACCATCATCATGGCGTTATGATGTCACGGAAAAGCTTCACGGGCAACCTCAGGTGGTGGATTTCACCGATGATACTACAGGGGCACCACATGACATAGCTAAATCACACGTGAGCATGTATGTCAACGAAGTTGGACACAATAGTAATCTGGTTGAGAATGTTGAGGTAAGGTGTCAGTGCAGATCGCCTTTTAAGATTCGAATGTGTCAAAATCGTTTTAAAGCTCTTAATTTGTTCGAAGTCCCTGAGTCAGACACCACGATCAGTGACCTATTACATCTACATAAATAAACCATTAGTGAAGGGTGAAACACTAGAGCTGCTTACGAATTACAAGGCAAGTCAAATGATTCGATGGGTGATAAGATCCTTATATGATGTGTTGGCATCTGAATTTGCAAATCAATCCAACGTAATGCAGGAACAGTATGAATCTATGAGAGAACGAAAAGGGTATGGAAAGTCTAACTTATTCGATGGAGCCAAAAGTGATTCTGATGATGTCTCAAGATTGCGAAGGAATTTAGAGGATCGCTTCTTATTGGATGCAAGCATCTTAACGTTTTCCGAAGATGACATAAGTCAGGTAGTTGATTTTTTCAAGGAGAAGGCTTGGTGTGGGATTGAAGCTGCGACGTCAGCACTTAAGGCTAATTGCAAAGCAGATGACTCAAACTTGCTAAGACAGTGCGTCGCACGGCGTCGGCTCGATTGGCTGTGTAGAAGACTCAGGATTCGTTTTCTTGACCTTTTAGAGGACCAGGATCTGATCACGCCTGATTCCCGTTGCTTGGGCGAGGATGTTGTCTTCCAGGAGGGAATGTATATTTTTGTACATGATTGGCCGAATAAATCCCCTAGACCCGCATATACAGGCCTTGCGACAATCATGTCCATCACCAAAGACAAGCACAACAGAGACGTTTTTGAGGTGTTAACGCCAGATAAAAAATATATCGAAGCTGTGCCAGAGGCTGTGGTTACTTACCCTACTGATGACGATTTTAAGGGCGCGCCTTTGAGGGTTTATACTAATTGGAAGAAGTGGAAGAAGCAGCAAGAGCTACCAAGAGAGAGACTGCGAATGCTGAAAGTATTGGACACTTTTAATTGGGACCCGCTGTTTCTCACGGAGACTATTGCTTCATCAGCATCTTCTGGTATTCGAGCAAAGGTCGTTGATTCATTGATATGGGATTTTGCAGAAGAAATGCTCTTCTTGCTCGCCAAAGACAAACGCCTCACTCAACCCTTTGATGAAATGATGTGGTGCCCCTTATCTATATCACTTTTGGCGAAATGTGTTTATCTTATTGCTGATTTTCTACTTATGCGCAGGGACAAGCAAATCCTTTGTACAATGTTGACGGAATTGGCTTGTGACGCCGCCAATTCATTGAAGGAAATCATTAAAAACAGTGCAAATACTTCACAAGATGTTGATATTGGCAACTTAAACAAACACATTTGCGTCGGGAATCTGGCGTTCAAACACAAAGTGAATAGTCGTGTATTAGTCGTTGAATCAGTTCATATCAACATGTTGTGTGTTGATGAGTATCTATCCCCAGCTGTTGCCCCGTTGTCATTGGATTTTGACTGGTACCTAATCAATCAGATTACACTTCCAGTTCATGCGGTAGCATCATTGGTTGATTGGGATGGCAAATACTCTCTTGAGAAACTATTCGAAAGGATCGAGCTGGACATAGATGCGTCGTACGTCAAGTTTTTTACACAAAAAGTCCAAGGTTGGCGTCCGATCGTCGAGATGTAAATCTATTAGTTGCAAGTTTCCAATCCCAATGACTTATTTGGGTTGAGTACTGACATTCATCCCTAATCTATCTTGTGCCCAAGTTGACAACAGCTCTGGTGGCGGAGCGATACCTAGAACTTCATGTGCCCACAATGCATTGGCAATTGATTGGGATGTTGCATCAATAAGCTGACGCTTTAATACCATACTCAAAGACGCAAATAACACCAATGCCTCTTCCTCACAAATCCGAAGCTTTCCCAGAGCAAACAATATCATTGACGCCTCCTGGGCGGTACATTCTTTGGTTATATGCGGTGAGATTATTCGCCTGACAATGTTGGAAATCACCTCCGGATTGTCATAGTTTACTTTACTCAGACCCCATATAATGTTTGCGATTTCTCGAGCATTCAATGAAGCATGTAACGATAAGGCAATCCGACCCATTTCGTCAATCAAAAAGCGATCAGACAGCCGCAGCCGTCCAATTGCCCATATCGATTGCGAAATTTGCTTTGGTGATACTTGGTCACGGTTTTTAATGAGAAAATGGACAAACTTGTGGGCACTTTTTACATACGGAGGTACATGGAGCACAATATTGTCACTTTCATCAAACTTATCCAAGCCTTCTTGAACCTCCGCCATCGATTTTGGATATTCAAACTCAACCATCTTTCCACACGACCAAAGCGCCTGAGAGACCAACCTTGTGTTTGATTGCTTCAACATTATATCTGAAGCCATAGACTTGGCCAATTGATCGAATATACCTCTATCAATGACATACTCTGACTTTGCCATGGCCCACATCGCACTCGAGATATCAGTAGAAGATAGTGATGAGGAGAGTAAAAGAGGAGAGAGTTGGTGGAATAAGTCAACCAATTTGTAGGTGTTCCCACTAGTACCAGCATCACCTAGTGACAAAAGCACGGAACAAGACCACATTGTTCGACTAGCTGAGCTAGGAGTACAGCTCAATATAATATCATCCTCCATCATTTGACTAGTGAGTGAGTTGAATACGCCTTGATCGAAATTCTTTGCCCTGGCAAAAGCGAAAAGGCAGTTGCTTACTTCAAACTCGTTACAGCTTGAAAGGAACGAATGGCGATACCAACCCTGGTCAGTTTTCCCGTTGATATTGTCATCTAGAATCAATATCGATGCCGCATCGAGCATGGATTTCGTAGCATTAGATGGTCCTTGGAACATCATAACACCTGATCGTAAAATGGTTGCCAATGTTCTTGGATCACACGCCCACTTGGATTGCCCTTTATGCCAAAGAACCAAGTCCAAGAATTTCTCTCCTAAATGCTGAACGCATCGACATTCCAGTCCTCCAACATACAGTTCAGCGGAATATGATTTTTTCTCGATGTCAGAACCCTCGACAGTGCCACAAGCAATATTGATATCACCGCCATCGCCACCACAACTGCCATCACTACTGGTCGCGTCATCGAAAATACCACTGCCAACTCGTAAACGTTGGAGCGACAATAATACTCGAGATATATCTTTACAGTTGCGACATTGACGAATGGGATTCCTTGACGAAGATGGATTTGATGTCAGGTGTTGAAGTATTTTAATGATCGCTGGGACGATGTCTTCGTGAGAAATATGCAGAGTTGTCGCCGCTTGCAACATTTCCGCTATCTGCCAAAGAGAGAGAGATTCCAATTTCGTTTTCTCAATACTACAATATCCTTTGTCTTCCCTGATGGCACCCCCGACTTTGGTCTTGGAATAAATCGGAGGACGTACGATTTCATTAATCAGCGTATGAAACATTATCACGGCTTCATCACGCAAGGCTATCTTAAGAGGATCGTCTGGTGAATCATTGGATTCTCCGACCCGACTCCTTTGCCAAGTTCTAGGCATGAGGAGAAGAGGCATTCGCGACATCGATTTTGTCCCAACATCGTTCACATCCTCTATTGACGAGGTAAACAAATTTTCAGACTCGCTTACATCTTCACCGGGCAAAAGAATTGGCAATGGAATAAGTTGTTCGAATGACGGAGAGCAATCAGGATGGGATGATGCTTCATCTTCTTCATCAAAATAGATAATCAGCCGAGCGACCGACCACAATGCTCGGGTCAAGTCCTTCCCAGTGGCAGAGGACCGGACGGAGTATTTGCGTAGTCGTTTCATGAAAGCTCGTAGCAAAATCCCCTGCGGCGATTGGAAGGTCAGTGGCGGCCGGTCGACTGGAGTTGGCGTGAAGGGAACGTTCGACGTTCGTAGTGGATTGTAAATCTTCGTCATCGACCACAAGGTGATAGAAAGTTCCGACGCCGTCAGCTTTTCCAACGAATGCGGCAGGACAAGATACGACGATGCAATCGAAATGAGCCTATCGTAACTGCGCCGCCCGGGCGAGACCGAGCGCGGTGGGCGGCGTTCGTCATCGCCCCCCCCGTCCACAGCGTTCGACCATCCCGCCGCGTCGTCGTCATCGTTGACCCACCCAAAAATTCTCATCCTCGCCGCCTCCATCGTCACCATGGGACGAAGCACGTCCTGGACCAACCGTCTCGGTCCCACGCACCGAACGAACGACGACGTCGTCTCGTCGTCGAGGGAAATGCACCCAACGACGCTTTCGTACAGATCCACGATACGACCATGTTCCGTCGGCGGTATGATATTCGTCAGCGGCGGGAGGTGGCCGGCGATGACGTCCCCCCGCCGCCGCCGATCGCTGTAACTCCCGAGGACGTGCGCGAGGCTGGACAGTGAATGCAGCGCGTCCGCGTGCGCGTGCCAGTTCAACGTCTTCTCCCCCCCGTCGACGCCGGACGACGTAGATCCCGACGGCGGCACGACGATCGACGCGTCCCGAAGCGTCGTCGGCGCGTTCGAACGACCGCCGTCGTCGCGTGGTCGCGCGGAATCGGCGACGCGGGACGGGACGACGGTCGCCGCACGTCGACCCTCCACCGAGTCGCCAATTTTCCTCAGGAGCAGCCGCATCAATTTCTCGTATACGCTCCGTTCGATCGTCGATGATGATGCGGGATCGTCGTCGTTCGTGCGACTAGAACCCCCTCCCCCCTCGAAATGTCTCCGTCCCCCCCCCGTCGATGCCGACGTCGGGTACGGCAGGAAGGGGGGGGAGCACAGCATGCGCAGGGCGGCAGATGCGACGTTCGGGCTTATGCCCTCGACGATGGGCTCGACGACGATCGATAGTATTCGGTCGTCGTCCGGGTCCGAATTCGAATCATCCCTCTCCTTCATCAGCGCCGCGAGGGCGGCGGGCGGGAGCGACGAGGACGACGCTCGGCCCAGGACGCGCAGAACGTCCAACGCCGTCGCCGCGCTTCCGCCGCCGCCGTCGTCGTCGTCGTCGCGACGGCGTCGGCGGCGAGGAAGCGCGCGAAGGATCCTCGAGGCTTCCGAGTCCGACAGGAGGAGGGGGGGCGATCTCCCGTCGTTTTCGAGGGGGGGGGTCTCGCAGTCGCAATCGTCGTCCGCCGCATTCGAGCGCCGCCGCCGCCGCCGCCGACGACGGACCGCATGCCGCTCGTCGATCGAACGGCTCGAATCGAAATCCCCCCCCCCGGCCCCTCCCGACGAATTAATGACCCCCCCCCCCCTGCCATTCCGAAATCTCGCATCGTCGTCGTCGTCGTCGTCGTCGTCGTCGCGGCGGCGGCGGCGCGAGGATCCCGGCGACCACGAAGGCGCGACGACGAACGCGGGAGTCGCGATCGTCCGGGACGACGGCCGCGGCCGACATCCCCCCCCTCCTCCTCCTCCTCGGCCGAATAATGATATCGACGACGCGCGCGTCGAGGCGGCGCCGCACGACGCGAGGGCGGCGGCGGCGAATAGCGTTGCCCTCCACGTCATGGGGCGGGGTGAAATAATAATAAAAAATGTGAAAACTATTAACATGTGATGGTTGAGGGTGCGCGCACGGACAGCTGCGCACGGCCTGGGATATGAGTTCCTACCTATTTACAGTGAGGAGGAACCTCTTCCGGCAAGCGATAAGCTTCGTGTTGCTATCCTCATCTCCTCCTCCTGGTAAAGAGTAAAAGGTGAACGAAGCGTCATGGCAAGCCACCAAACGATCGTGGTGGAATTGGGATCCTCGCGCATAAAGGTCGGCTTCGCGGGAGAGTCCAAACCTCGACGAGTTCTCAACGACGACGGCGGCAGCGGCGGCGGCGCGAGACGCTGCGGCGGCGGTTGGACAGTGGCGATCAACGACGGGATGGTCTCCCGCGCCTGTCGCTGGACATCCCTCCACCGTTATCATTCGTCGATGTACGACGCGTCGCGCGACGACTCGGCGAAGAGCGGAGGATCGGCGTCGGTTCCGACCACGGCGTACGAATGGGAGAGGACGCTGTATCCCCTTTTTTCGCACGCGCTGACTTCGATTTTATTCGTCCAGCGCCCCTCCCGTCATCGAATGCTAATCCTGACGAGCGACGCCTTCCCCCCGCGCATCTTTCGCGAGGCGTTGCATCGGGTATTGTTGGACTATTTGGGCGTGGGCGGCGTTTGGCTGCTCAATGGCGGGGCGTTCGAGGGCGTGTATCATCTGCTCGAGGGACTGCCGCCGCCGCCTTCGCTTACTTCGTCGGCGGGACCGCCGAGGGCGCATCTGATAGTTGATATCGGCACCCACGAGGCGCGCGTGGCGGTGTGCGTCGCGGGATCTTCCATCCTCGCGGACACGCATCGCGCGACCTTGTCGGGTTATGATTCCTTCCTCGGCCAGGTGTTGACGAATTATCAAGGAGAAAAAATAGTAGCGAAGGATGCAGTCGACGAAGAATGCGCACACCTCGAGGAAGAGGGGTCATATTATTGTCCGGTAACTTCGCTGGAGGATGCCAATGCCGTGGTCCGAGCGTGGATAGCTCTATCATCATCGTCCGCCGGGTTTTCCCCCGATATCACGACGGTGCAAGTTCGCCTTCCATCTCTCGAACGAGCGCAACGAACGGAATCGTCCATGGAAGCTACTATTCAACTACCCGTCCAACCCCTCCTGAAAGCATTCCATCAGATTTACTTGGACTACTCGAACCCATCAAGCCTGATATTTGCCATGTTGACATCTGTCAGGACCTGTCCCATAGATTACCGAAAAGCGGCTCTACAGCATGCCTTGTTGCTGGGGGGCGGTTCCGTTGCATTGCGTCACTTTTGCTTTTGGGGGGGCCTTGCATCGACGGGAAGCTCGACTAATAATGGCCTGGGCCCGCAACTTGAAACGGCAGCGAGAGATGCCTGCGGAGTCTCAAGCGACGATGAGAGTGCGGGCGAGAGTAAAGGAGAGGAGAAAAAAGACGATGGCGCATCGAGCGTATCGTCCATATCCAGAAAGCGCTTCCGATCTCTTCAGGGGGTTGTACATGGACATGTCGATGATGATGATGGCAGAAGAGGGGGCATTAACATTCAATACCCAGATCCATTTGCGGCTGATATGGTGGCATGGATTGGAGGAAGTATCATGGGCACATTAGGCTACTCAAAGTACTACCAAAATAAATTTCCATAAGAGGCACCTAGGCCGGGATTAAAATCCGACTCTCCCGCAAATCCCATAAACCTTCGATAGAATAGACCACACGCCGGCCAATGCCCAGGTTTAGCGATGTATTGAACCAATGTAGAATAAAGAATTCTATAAACATGCGTAGGCTAGAGTTAACAAAATCAAAGAGTACACGCCAATGTTCTGAGTGTAAGTAGAAGTGTTTACAATGGCAAAAACTGATGTCTATCTACGGCCAAGTTGCCTTATTGTATGGCCAGCCCTTCTCACTCATCATTTCGAACCACCGCTGAGGTAGATCGCCGAATCTATCGACTTGATGCACCTGTGCCGACGGCGTCCCATCGAGGTTTAAAATCATACCAGTGTCGGGATCAAGGAGGCTAGTGGTGTCATTTGGTGCCCCGAATCCGGGCCGCTCCGGTATCCACTTCTGCCATACATCGTCCTTGACGTAATAGTTGGCCCGTTCCGGACAGGGTTCAGGCCATGGCTTGCACCCAACTGTTTCCGATACATTTCGATATATTCTATCCGCCTGAACTCCCACGACATGAATCGACCCAGTACGATGCGGAATTGCCTTCGCATTTACAACGGTCCCCTTCTCAGTCGTGTAGTTCAGCTGATTAGTGTAATACAAGTAGTTGTGTATCGATTGATCGTCCCCGGCCATGTCAAAATTGCATTTCTCTGTATTCTTCCAATGTTTTATCTCGGTTGTCATCGCACGCAGGTACTCGAGTATCCCCTCTCGGGACCCCATGGTACTACCGCTGCAAAGCACTGGAGGCAAGGGGCGGGGGGAGAGAAAAACTAGGTTCAATTACTCTCCGGGGCTAAAGAAGAAATTCAGGGAAAAAAGATGACACGAGCTCACTGGGTTGGTGGGGTCCAAAGGTATATCCACGGCATATTGACACAGGATGATTAGTCAGAGAATGGGTGGCATCATGTACTCCATCCACCAGCTCCTCAAACACCATAATGGGATACTGCTGCCCCAATGTCACAGCAGTAGCAAAAGGATCTGTGTTTATTTGTAGAGCGTTACGTTGGTATGCGATTTAATTACGATCGTCAGCGTTTGAAACGGTGTTGTCTGCCACGCAAATGTATGGTATGACTCACCAGCCTGAAAGTAAGCATCTCTAAAATCCGTCAACATGATCCCATCTGTACAGCTCGTGCAATTTTCGATCCAATCTCTATAAAGGAAGAATCGCGCATGCGAAGTTTTGTATTCAGAATAGCTCCCCGGACTTCCCACGACGTAAGGTTTGATTGTGACATTTTGCGACGTCAGATAGTCGACGACATCCTCCCCACCTCCCCAGCCACCATCGCCTGTGATCCCGAGGATGATATGCCCTGAATATCCAGTGGCGCGGAGGCTGCCCAAGAAGGTTTGAAATGCGTCCATGCCCATGATGGTCGCCATGGCCAGCACGGCCGAATGAGACGATCGCCACGGAGCGGCGCCACGAGTGGCGTCGTTCGTCGACCCCTCGGCCCAAGGCGCATCTACTCCCACCAACCTTTTGCCGTATCCGTCAAGGCGCGCCGTCAACAATAATGTAATCAATACAAAGCATATCGGCAGGTATAAGGCGACTAACTCCCTTGGCTGTTTACGGCGGCCTGAGTTCGTCTGCGGCGTCATCGCATTATTACACACACAGTGTTAAAGTACCGTATCGTAGCGTGTAGAGTGGCTTCACGAAAAAAACGGTAGCAATTTTGAATTCCTACGTAGCTAGTACCACGCGAGAAGACTTCGTTCCCTAATCGGGACTCTTTTGGGACGGCACCGCCGTGCTCTCAC
>JALLAZ010000063.1:0-27079 GCA_036939755.1 Stephanodiscus triporus
ACTTTCCAGGAAGTCGGCTAAAAACGTTTTCTCAATTGTTACCCGACCCGTAGTATCCCACAATTGTGGGAAGAGAGTAAAAAAACTGTGACTGGTGTCAACGACTCACGGCCTCCTGTTTTTCACCTCTGGCCGCACACGTGGCTAATAAGCCTAAGAGTCCTCATTCAGTCCATCAGTGGAGTTCAAGACTGTCTGATGTCCATCAGCCTCGACTTGTCTTTTTCGCGTTTGCCATAGGAAGGAGCGTCGCGACAATTTCGGGAAAAATATCATTGCCGCTCTCCGCCGCGTCTTTACAGAATATCAGCCAGATTCCTCATTGAGTTCGGACTCTCTCTCAAGCCGCGCTATCCGAACCCCGTGGACAACAATAATATCACGCCGAAGGCCGGGTCCGAGCCCCCCAAAAGTCCCTCATCAGTTGTCCGTGCTCCATCAAGTCCCCCACCACCATAAAATCATCCTCATCCATGTCTCAAGAAGGCAGTACCCTCTCCCTCCATCCAAGCTTGGCATCCGGATTCAACCCCCCGCACTCAACCGCCATGGACGCGAATGCCGGCGGCGACGCCCAGCCCTACGCCGCGCTCGTCCCCGCCGACCACGACAACCACAATTCGTCCGACGACGACGACGGGGACGGCCCCAAATCCGAGGGCAAGTCCCGCCGGGAGCTCCCCTCGGGGGCCGTGGCTACCCTCAAGTCGTGGCTGCTTAGCCCGGAGCACTTCACCCACCCCTACCCCACGCCGCAGGATCAGGTCATGCTCATGCAAAAGACGGGGATCGACAAAAAGCAGCTCAAGAACTGGTTCACGAACGCCCGGAGGAGGATTTGGAAGCCCATGCTGAAGAAGCAGCTCGAGGCGGGGAAGCTCGCCGCCGTGGCAGCTGGGGGGACTCTTTCGGTAAACGTCTCCGGAGGGGGGGGGGTGACCTCGGGGCTGGGCGTGCCCCAGCCTGACATGTCCGTGTCCCAGCACCCCTACCAGCAGCAGCAGCAGCAGCAGCAGCAACAATCGCAGGCGCCGCGGGAGGAGATGTACAGCAATTTTCAGCAGGCACAGATGCAGCAGGGGAACGCCAGCCAGCTGGAGGAGGATCAACAGTATCAACAGTCACAATATCAGCAGCAGCAGTATCATCAGCAACAGCAGGGTCAATACGATCAGGGCACGGGGCAGATGCAACAGCAGGTGAGGGAAATGCATCGTTCTCGGCATGCGCGACATTGATGCTCACCTTGAATTGCCACGAATTCTATCTCGGCATCGCGCTCGTGGTTTGACTCGATTTCTCATTTTTGATGTGCACGACCTCCTTTCCATTTCCCCCCTCAACCACACTCATCATCGCTCAGCAAATTTACGATCAATATGGCAATCAAGTCTACGACACGAGCTATCAACAACAGTATCAACAGTCGGACAACCCCAACAACAACATGATCGAATCGGACAATTTTCCCGTGTCCAACTCCATCGGGTCCCTGGCGCCCATCAACCCCTCGGGTTCCATCAACTCGATGTACAACATGATCAAGACCGACAGTCACGCGGTGCTGATGGAACTGTTCGCGCGGGACCAGGACCTTGTGAGGCAGGCCGCAGCAGGCAAGGCTGGCGCGCTCCAGGCCGCCGCCGCCGCCGCCTCCGCGGGACAGGGCCATGGCAACGGAGCCGCCCACGCTGAGGGACAGGGCCTGCAAGCATCGGGCCAGTCCCCTCGCTGGGCGAACCCGCAGTTCAACCCGCCATCCCAGAAGGTAACGTTTGGGGGCGTGCCATCCCTCTCGTCATGGCCGCACTTCTCGAGCGTCTCCAGCCTCAACAATCTGGGGGGCCTGCAGGGCGTGAAGAGCATCACAAATCTTTCCGCCGCCGACCTCAGCAGTCAGGGTTGTTTGAATAAGATGGGGAACTTGGCGCAGGTGAAGAGTATTGAAAATATGGTGCGCAAGTGCGATTGTAGGGATTGGAAATTTGTCAAATGATTTATGATCAAAACTTGTACTAACACTATGCCCTTTGTTTCCAGGGACGGTATGATTCTTATGCATTCTTGGAGGTTTTCTTCGACGACAAGAGTGGTCTAGCCAG
The DNA here is from genome assembly GCA_036939755.1 of Stephanodiscus triporus. Lineage (NCBI taxonomy): Eukaryota > Bacillariophyta > Thalassiosirophyceae > Thalassiosirales > Thalassiosiraceae > Stephanodiscus > Stephanodiscus triporus. The sequence goes on from JALLAZ010000063.1 coordinate 2,103, forward strand.
CAGTGGCCTCAGCAATAGCCAACGGGGTATCAAGAGGGAACGTGACGACGATGATGCAATTGGTCTATCACTAGATGGAGACGATGGCACCGCTCCCGGACAGTTCAACAACAACAAGGCCCCTGCCGCGGAATCAGGAGTGCTACCCCAAGTGCCTCTCTCCGGGGATGGAATAAACAATGGTGACGGAAACGAAATCGACGGGGCGACTCTAAAGCGCGCCTACGACGATGCCCTTGCCGCGAGGGGCTTGATCTCGGTCCGTCGCAGTTCCGAAAAACTCACCGATCTTGCCCTACCCGCCAAGATGCAGCGTACGCTCTCTCAAGAGTATATTCGTCAGCATAACCAAGGTGTTCCAATGGCGGACTTCTTCTCGACCAACAACTCGGCGTACGCTCCCAATCGCAGCAATTGCTTTTCACAGATGCAGTTCCATGGACAGCAGCAGCCCGTGTCGGATGGCGCCTGCGCCTTGGTGACGACAAGCGGCGTACCCATTTCGGATCAGAACATGGCCAATACCTCCGTTGAGGTCCCATCCTCTACCACGTGCACCCTGTGCTCGTCGGTCAACGTCGATACCCAGCTGCGTCCCTGCGGTCACATGTTCCACGGCAGATGTTTGAAGCCCAGTCTGCAAAATGCCATCGGACCGCCTAAGTGTCCGATATGCAGCACCCCGATGCAATCAGCCATCTTAGCCGTCCCCACAGCGGCGACGGACGGTGGCAAGCAGTGACTTTAACGGCTGCGCACATAAACCAATTATGCATGCGTTCTTTGCTGTCCCAGCTATTGCGCTACAATGGAAACATGGAGATAGTTTTGCGATCATCTTGTGGCATTCATACGAAGTAATTATTAAATTCTGTTGGCTTTTTTACAATTCAATAAGGATCCCCTTGTATACAATCCTAACTTGACATGATGTCTAGGCATATGTCGAAGTCTATTGATTCTCACGACTTGTTATCAGCCCTATTCGTTGGGATACGGAGACATGTCCCACGGGAAGTTCATTTGCGATGTCTCTAATAGTTAAAATGCATTTGAACTTGAGAATGAATGCCATTAAGCGATGATACGGCGGGGTGATCCTCTTGGTCCTGCTCCTGTGAGATGTTTGTTGTGGAATGTTAGACCTACAAACGAATCCTAAGGGCCACAAATGGCAGGAAGGGCCAATGGATTCCCGCCATATCTTGACTATCCTTAAGTAAGTATTAGGCACCCATTCCACTATGAATGTGAGACGAGAAGTGAGAAAGGATGTTGTAGGCCAACGGACCACACACCACATTTGCGACCCAAATAGCTACAAAAACTACACGGTGCTAGACAGGACAAACCAAAGTATTGTCCGATAATGGTTGACACCCGATGGTTACGATCAGCTGATTCTGGGTTTCCGGGCCAGAAGTATGGCCATCTCACCAGCACAATCCCCAAAGCCAAGTACCCTATTGTCATCAGCAATGCGATGTGGGCACAAACAGTCCCAGCTGATCCAGGAGTATACTCCGCAGCGGCCCTGGTCGCCGGAACCTCGGCAGCACAACGCGAACAACTCGTCGCCACACACAAGGTGACAATCAAGAGCCACACCAACTACCTCAAGGTGGAAGAGGTGGGAAAGGAGCTCATCCTATATGCCATTGGCAAGGAGACGATGCACTTGCCCCATTGAAGAAGAAGCAATACATCGGCTTTGGGGAAGAAACCGTCCTGTCAATGATTGTCCACCTTTGCACAAATTCGGCAATCAAGATGACAACCACCCAGAAGCACAAGTACCAAACAAACTGGTGCAATGTGGCATGGGACCCAACATCAAGCATCACAGTGTTTTTCACAATGCTGGATCGCTTTCAGATCTCCCTCAAAGATTGCGGCATCGCGACAAGCATGGCTGAGAAATGCATGTCGACAGGAGCCCAAATGTGGGCAAGCAAAATGTTCACAGAGGAACAAATGCTGGTGCTGGGGTGGGAAAAGAAACCCATAGCAGACCAAATGTGGGTGCAACTCCAAGTATATTTTACCGAGAAGTGGCTCGAGCAGAAACAATACTCCGCCACCACCGCCAAACAGTCGCGCTTCAAAGAAGCGGCTCTAGCCACCCAACAAAAAGAGGCAGCCGAGGCCGAGGGCGAGATGTAGGCAATGCTATTTGCCATGCTGCAGGAGCAGCACAACAAACAAATAATATCCATGGAAGCCACCAACAAGGCAAACATGGACGCCATCATGGAGTGCATGAACGCGCTAGTGGCGGCAGGTGGAGGAAACAAAGAAAACATCGTCCCACCAGGCACAACGCCGATGACCGGCAAGAAGCATCACTGCCCCAACTGCAAAAAGATGGTACTCCACAAAGCAGCGGACTGTGACAAAACAAACGCTTTGACGGTTGGAAGTCGGCCATCACACTGGCTTGACAGGGACCGAGGACAAAGGTAGTACTTGTAGATGCAGCTAAACTAGTTAAAACCACTGCTAAAAATCATATCAACTACTGGTCCTCGCTAGCCTGTCTAGTCAACGCACAGGATGAGAAAGAAAATGAGGATGACAATAAGGGAATAACAACTAAACCTGAAAGGACCTTGTCTGCGCACAAGCACTAGCCCTCTCAGCAAGGCAGCGGCGCATTGGGCACACAAGTCAGCAAATAGGAAAATATGAAAAACAGTAATCTTGGACTCGGGAGCAACCTCTGGCGCAGGCCCGGAGGAAGACGCGAATGAACTGGACGACACAGGAGAGAGCTCAAAGAAGATTTTCATGTTCCCAGATGGCAGAACAGCGCTGGTTTTTCTAATTTGACAAGCAAGACCTAGACGCCAATTAGTTTCCACCAGCTTTAGCGTAAGCAGTGAGCGTACAAAGTCTAAACTTTTGTCACCTCTTCCTCTGTAATTTTTCCTACCAAGTAATACCTCTGACACTGCTCGACTTTCACATTCACTACCTTTCCTCGTAAGTCGTCAATATTCCCATCAAGATAAACGATATAATTATGTGTCGTTCGCCCCATCACCTGGGTTGGAACCTTAACATTCCGTTCCTCCACGAGCACCTCAACAACTCTATCCATCATCCTAGCCCTTCGTTCAGTGGCATGCTTCAAATTCAATTCATTGATCCTGCGCAATCGGTCCTGTTTCACGGAATCAGAAATTTGATTTTCCCACACTGCCGCAGGAGTGTTTGGACGAGGAGAGTATGCAGCTGTGTTGACATTGTCGAATTTCACCGTTTCCATAATTGAAAGTGTGTCCAAGAAGTCTTGTTCCGTCTCCCCAGGGAAGCCGACAATTACATCTGCACTGATGCCAGCATCAGGAAGCCTCTCACGGACTCGATCAACAATTTGTAAGAACTTCTCTCGTGTATGCCCTCTCCCCATTTCCTTCAGTATTTTGTTCGAACCAGACTGAAACGGAATATGAAAATATTCACAAGCAGCTTTCGTGTCAGCGACGGCATCAATGCACCCCAAACTCATATACCTTGGATGAGATGTGACAAAGCGCAATCTTTCCAGACCTGAAGTTTCCCCCACGATGCGTAATAAGTCGCTAAACTTGCGTTTTGGTATCATATCCCTCCCATACGCATCTATATTCTGACCCAGCAACGTCACCTCCTTGAAACCCTGCGACACAAGTTCCTTCACTTCTTCGAGGATACTCTCAACCGGCCGGCTTTGTTCGACACCCCTCGTCGTGGGAACAATACAGTATGTGCATCTTTCATTGCATCCGTAGATTACATTCACCCAAGCACAGGTGCTGCTCTGCCTGCGTGGCTTGGTGGAGTCCTCCATAATGTGTGAAGCCTCGGTGGCAACGACCTGATTTCCGTTGGCGACATCTTCCAGTAGGTCGCCGATCCGATTTGCATACTGTGGTCCCATGACTAGATCAATTTCAGGTATGCGGCGGAGTAAAGATAATCCCTCTTGCTGTGCGACGCAACCAGCAACTATGATAGTAATGTCTTCTCCGGCTCTCTTACGTTTGGTGTGTGGACCCAAGTAGCTATAGACTTTTTGCTCGGCATGGTCACGGATGGAACATGTATTAAGCACTACAACATCTGGTTCCTTCTTCCTTTGCTTGATCTTCGAGCCGCCATTGTTTGTTCTTACTTGGACATCAATCATTTCATCCTCACCGAGCGGCCGAATTCCCAAGTTCATCAATTGTCCTTCGATTCTTTCACTATCGGAGAGGTTCATCTGACACCCCATCGTTTCGATCTTGTACGTCAAGTCAAGTTTCCGCGGATTATCTTCTAAGAGCGCACCCCCCAGTACCCCAGCTAGCTTGGTACCCCTGCCGTGGGAATCTTTTCCATCGGCATTCTTCCCAAGCTCCATATCATTCTGGATAATCATCGTACCGCCCTCTGGCTTCTCCACCCTCTTCGCCTTGACGTAACTCAATTTCCTCACATCTATCATGACGTCCACTATCTGCACTAAATGCACGCCCCTGAATGATTCCACTAACAGAGTATCACCCGGCTTGGTCAGCGTCGATAGGATATGCTTCCTAGCGGATGGCGGTAGGATCAAATCCAAGTGTTGGTTCGGATTCTTTGTCGTCTCGGGAGTTGACCCATCGATAGCATCATCATCATCAGCAGTGAAGTCTTCACTTATATTCACCCAGCCAACCTCTCCTCCCTCCTCACGAGTCTCGAAACAATTACTAACCGCCTTGGCCATCTCTTCGAAATTCAGCTCCGCCTTCGTAAGCTTTTCAAGCGTTTGCGTGGCTAGTTCGTGCGAGGCGAAGAGAATATGCGACAGCCGCAGGGCTAGTAAAGGCGAGGACGATGGACCGGGAATAGATTTGTCACGATTTTTGGTGTTGTAATTGATGATGAGACGGGAGTCCACCTCGGACCCTCGCGCCGTTGGGTACTTTATGTTCGTTTGAGTGCCCGTGATGGGTCCGGTGATAACTTCTGCGTTTTCCGTTGTGGAATAAAGACTAGGGACACCATGACGAAGGGACGATTGAGGCTGGAATGCGTGGGTTCGTGGGATGGGTGCCAGAACAAGAAGGACGATTGTAGCGACGGCGCTCATGTTGGCGCTTGAGGTTCTATTGATGGCGTACGCTGATGATGGATGTGATTGATGGCCAGGCCAGTGCGGGCGGTGGAGAGGCTGTTGCTGTTGTGTTTGTGTGGGTCGAACCATGTAGTATTCCTACGTCGAAGTATTTTCTTGAACTTTTTCTCACCACAAAAAAAGTAAGGAGTTAAAATGCAAACATTGTACTCTAATGAAGACTATGACGACACCGGAAGAGAATCACGCCACCGTTCCACTCGCTCAGGAAGCGGAATCACAGAGTGCGAATGGCGACTGGGATTGGCTTTTCGAAAAAGAAAGCGCGGGGCCGATGATGCCGTCGCCCTCCCCGGGCGGCGATGTTCGTCGTCGTAACGGCGCCCAACACACTATAGAGGGCGCGGACGGCGGCGTTGATGATGACGACGAGGAGGGGGATCCTGACGAGAGCGTGCCCGAGCCGATCACGCTGCCGGAATCGACCCACACCCTCCTCTTCACCCAACCTGCGACCTCTGTCCCGTTCGCGTTCGCAGTCGCCATTGCGATCGTGTGCTATACGTGCTTTGTCATGGCCCTCGTGAACAACCTGCAGAGTGACAGTGATGTTAAAAATACCGTCTACCGCGTGCCCGCGAACGTCTCCATGTCCGTCCGCACGGCCCAGTACTTGTCCATCTTGATAGCGTTGATAATGGAGGAAGAGATACCGACGGGACTGCAGCTACTCCGGATCCTCCCCGACCCGTCGTCGTTCAGACGGAGGTTCCCGAACAGGGTTTACGGTCGCGTCGTCGCCTCGGCGATGCTGCGCATCGCGCTGGGCTACCTCTTCCTGATCAACGTCTTCGTCATCCTGGCGCAGGCGGAGGATGTCCTCGAGATCTTCTACAACCTCATGGCCCTGGAGTTCATATCCAAGCTCGCTGACATGTCATTTGCCCTTGCCAAGATGGACGTCTTCGGGAAGAGGATGCGGCGCGCGTGCACGGCCAGGCTGTTTCATTTGGAATTCGAGAAGGTCAAGGTCAAGTACGGCAAAAGGGCGAGAGCGGGCCTCTTTCAGAAGTCCGTGTACTTCGTGAACATGACGGTGTTCCTGGTCCTTCTGACGCTCTTGTCGATCAAGCAAAACAGTGGAGGTTACCAGTGTAAAAAAATCTCTGTGGACTTCGGTGATGGCGTGTGGGAGAATCCGATTATTGTCGGCCTGCCCCCGAGCATGGCGGATAAGAACTACACCCTCGTCTTCTCGTACTTCAACGGCGTTTACGAGCAGGACGGAACTCATCGTGGCCGGCCGGTGTACAAGGAGAGGAGGAAGTTCGACAACGGGCCGTTCGACCCATCGTGGCAGTTGGTCCCCGCCGAGATCAGATATTCGAACTTGGGAGAATTCTGGGTATTCACTCATCCCTGGATAAGAAAATCGAGGACGGCCGAGGATGACGTGAGTATTCAAGGGTTTGCCTTCTTGGCTTGTTTTTGCATTTCATCAAAGATTTCCGAAGTCATCTCATATGATCCCCCCGTCTTTCAATCGCAGGACGATCCTTGGTTACTCCGTTCTCCTTCAACGAATGAGTACGATCTGCTGCAAGTTGACGGAGAGTGGAGCATATGGCTCGGACGGACCGAGAAGTCCCAGCTTCAGTACGACTGCTACTTGTGCAACAATAATGCCGACTGCAATCTCAACGGCGAATGCAACACGGAGGGCATGTGTGATTGTAAAAGCGTGGACGGGACCAAGTATTTGGGAACGCATTGTGAGGTTAAAGTCGAGGATGAATCTTGTGGGACCATCACAACCGAGAATATGAACGTGTCTTTTTCGATGCAGTACTTCTCTTCTGATGGCAGCGGGCAACCAAAGAGATTTTTCCATGGGTACAATAGACCAATATACACTCACATTCAAGGTATGCCCGGTGTCGAGGAGGGTGACATTTTTTGGCTCTGTTATACGGGTAGAAAGTGGTTCGGCATTAAGGTGAACTTGGTGGAAATGAATACGACCTTGGAGGGGTTGATGGCCATGTCTGTAAACTTTCACGGTGAGCATTTTCCCAGCATGTGTTATTAAAGTTTCGTTCAAATGAAAAACTCACTATTTAAGCTTGAACGGAATCGAACCAGCATTCTGGACTAATGCCTACTCCGAAATCACATTGTATGTCTCAGATTCAACCACGAGAGACAGTCCGGTGGGAGTTGATTTCTATAGGATAGGAGAGAGAGGCAATCAGTTTGGGCCATTCGGTGCTCTCTATCCTTTGCAAAAGTACAACCAAACTGGGAGAGGTATTTGGCGGTGTTCTGGTCCTCCGACCGCACCTGATTTGTGATACATGAAATTGCCACACTGACTGATTATGTACGTTTAGATGTGAAAGCTAGAGCTGTATTGTTTTAGAGCATTGGATTTAGCTTGTCCTCAAACCTCATTGCGAATATGAGAAATCTATCGTGCATGAGCACCGACGAGCTGGAAAGGAGGCTGCGCGGCCTGACGATGGCGTCGTCTTTGTCGTGCCCGAGGGTCGCGGCGGGCGGTGGAGGTCGATTCGACTGCACGGGATGGTCAATGGACGACCTCGGGAACGACCTGCTGTACCACGGCGTCGTTCCTACCGAGCCTTTCCGATCTGTTGTCTTTGTGCATGACGTCTCGACGCGCCCGTTGGCTGCTTCTGGGACGACGGTTCGAGGATTTGCTCTGCGCGCCTTCGCGGTGTGCGCGCCGTAGGGGTGGGAAACGCTCTAACGAGTGGACCTGTCGTGTCGCGATCTGTGGGTCACGATACAGGGATTGTGGAGGGGACTCAGGCGCGGTTCCATCGTGCCTCAGCCCATGCCCGACGAAGGTCTATTATTGAGGGACAAGATTTGGATCAACCACCAAAGTCTTGGTATCTACTCTTTCCAGAATGGGAGGTGGCAATTGAGATAAACCATGGTACTTGGTTATCATGGAATGGCCTTTCTTGTGGTCACTGTACTGCTGTGCCTGACAAGGATGATTGTTGTCATCATCTCCTCTCATTATTCTTTACAATACCTAAGACTTTGCATAACCAACTTACTAGGAAAGCTTAGATCTCACCACTCATGTGGTATCTTTCGGAAATTACAGTTAAGAAGTCTCAGTTTTCGTGGTAAGAGTCCGATTTTGGGTGGTAAACTCGGACTCTTCAACTAAGTATCTTTCCAGGATACCAGGATAAGTAGTCGCGGGGGAGATGGTAGGAATTCAAGAATTCGAAATGTGAACCTTATTTTGCCTCACTCTCTGCCCCCACAAATCACACTGCCAAAATGGCAAAGATACCAGCAAGGACTTCCCTCAAGCGGAGGTCCAGGGATGCTTCCAATGACCGATTGTTGTCTAACTTTGCCGGCCTCGTCGCCACCATTGACAACCGCAAAATGCCCGCAAGAGTCACAGCCTCTCCAAAGGTCGATCTCATTGACCTCACAACTGATGACGACGAGGATGGAGGGGACAACCACAAGAGGCCGGCAAGAGTCTCCGCCTTCCCAACAATCCTCGTCGCTCAGAAGCAAAGCAAAGCAAAACCAATGAGTCGATCTCTCAGCTCGTTCGGATCACAGCCTCCTGCTGTGGTGAATCCGATTCCGAACCATCTTCACTGTAATAATGAATTGATCTTGATTTACGATGCTTCCAAAAATTGAGATTGTCACTACACAAAATTTCAAATGAAACGGTTGTCAGCAATGCATTTGGTCTATCTCAATTGAACGCACATGCCAATTCCTTTGAGGTTGAAGATGACGCCAAGGTACCAGCAAGAGTCACTGCCTCTACAATGACAAAGAGAAAGCAGCCTCCCTCACTCGATCATCCCAACAAAGTCCTTGTCAAGCACCTCTTCGAGCAACCATACCCTCCATTTGAGAAGAATGAATGGTATTTTGAATGTTCAGTTCGTGATAACGTGACCAAGAGTTGCTCCCACATCCCACCCAATGACTGGTTTTATATGACAAAGTATGATTCTGCTACACAAGAAATCTTCATCAGTTGGATTCCAGTTCACAATGTTTTACTCGAAAAGAGAAGCAAGGCATTGAGTAAGCTCTTCGTCAACCCACCAGTTCTTCCGTGGTTTTGCGATAAGGGGTATAGCTTTTTCATCATGAACTTTTTAACACTAAGGTCATCAAACATATACCCAAAAGGTGGTAACTGTGCCACTTATATTCGAAGCAATGGCCAAATGACCAAATCTTGCTGGCAGCGTCCTCGGCAATCTGTCGGTGATGATATATTCTTCACGTCAGCTCATATGGATTTTTGGCCATTTGCTTACAATCACAAGAATAAAGGTGGGAAGCCGGAGGATCTCTTTTGCCCCAAAGATCTAGCAGATATCATGGTCCATGTTGCAAACTTCATTTAGACTGTGATTCGTGTTTCGAGAAAGACTTGCATTATGTCAGTCGCTACTCTCGAATCTACCAAGAAGTATGTTGGCAAAAAAATAGATGCCTTGTTCCAAGGAGGTAAATTATTCTCTCTTTCAACAAAAGAGTGGTGCAAACCAACATGTCATCCAGAATGCTTCTTGAACGAGAAATACAGAAGTAATCCACTGTCATTTCAGCATGCTAATGGGTGGGATAAAATGTACATGGAGATCAAAGCATTCCATGGTAACGATACCCCCTGCACTACTGCTACTGGTTGTTTGAATGCTGTGGAAGGATCCGCAGAGCATCTTCTCATGGTAGAAAAGCAAGAGAGAAACTGGGCTGTGATGCTTCATAGAGATCTGTTTGCAAAAGGCCAGCATGCCTTACAGTCAAATGCAAAAGGATGAGTTGGCCAAGCAAGATATCAAGTGTGATGATACGATGGATGCACACAGAATGCTTCAGAAATATTTATATGCAAAAGGTGAGAATGCCTTACAGTCGTACACAAACAAGGATGAGTTGGCCAAGCAAAATATAGAGTGCAATGATACGATGGATGCTCTGGCTATGCTTCATAGAGATCTATTTGTGAAAGTCGAGCATGTCTTACAGTCGTACGCAAAGGATGAGTTGGCCAAGCAAGATATAGAGTGCAATTATACAATGGATGTGTTGGCTATGCTTAATAGAAATCTATTCGCAAAAGGCGAGCATGCCTTACAGTCGTACGCAAAGGATGAGTTGGCCAAGCGAGATACAGAGTGCAATGATACAATGGATCTACACGGTATGCTTCAGAAAGATCGATTCACAAAAGGTGAGCATGCCTTTCAGTCGTACGCAAAGGATGAGTTGGTCATGAGAGAGATCAAGTGCAATGATACGATGGATGCGCTGGGTATGCTTCAGAAATATTTATATGCAAAAGGAGAGCATAACTTTCAAAAGAATGGCCATCCGATGTCTAACCCAGAAACTGCCGCTAAGAGTGCAAAAGCTAGATCTAGAAAGTGGACAGAAGAAGAGGAGGCAACACTTCGTGGTCACATAGGCAATAAAAAGGGTATAAAAAAAATCAAAAAGGAGATGAAGATTGGAGAACGAGCAGTGAAAGGGAAATGTCAGGAATTGCAATTGAAATATTTTGGTATGAAGTAAGGAAGCGGGTTGGTTAAGCTAAATCTGTCAAGTATCATACACCTAATATTATTATTTTGTCATCTTTATCCGGGGCCCATAATGAAAGAAGAAGTACTGAATTCCTCCTAATTTTTGCATCTTTATCCCACATCACATAGGGGCAAGGTGGACAACACCGCACAAATAGTAAAACAAGGCCATTGGATAGGGAGATCGTGCTGGCAGGAAATATTGGAAATAATTAAGAAGAAGGACGGCAAAAGGAGGGAAAAGGAGGAGTGGAGGAAGAAGAAGAAGGAGATGGGGAGGAGGGGGGCGGAGGATGACGACGAGAGCAACAATGATGACAAGGGGGTTGGGAGGGGCGACCCATTGGCGAATTTGGAGGCAAACGCCCTCGTCGCGCGCGAGACGAAAGGAGGCGACGCGAGGAGAGCGGACGATGACGACCTGATAAAGCCATTGCCAGCTTCTCCCCTAATGGCCCATAGTACTTTATCTGGTGCTTACTGGGGTAGCTAGTAACTATCAGGTCTAGATTAGAGGAATATATTTGTGTCTTGGTGGCAGCGATTGAGTGAAACTGCCTTGACGGACCAATCTCATCCCCCGAAAAGGATCATTTATCACACTTCTCTGAAGTAGTGACATTTTTGGTCCTTCTCTTTCATTCCTTTCGCTCGGATTTATTGGCAATCCATGTTTGGTGACTTTCTGAGGTAGATTACGTTTCAGCGCTCGTTTGACAAGGCTCGTCGGTCCGTCTGGGAAAGACGTGAAATCCTCAATCGGTATTTTCCCTCGATATTGTGACTTAGCCAACTTAGATTGTTGTTGTTTGATGTACAATGCTTGTCTCCCAACATTTGCACCACCACCAATTACTCTAAAGACATCACCACCAGGTCCTTTGGTCACACCATCATATAATTCAAGCAGGAGCTTATCCAACTTGGCTGGCGAAAGTTTCACTCTCAATTTTGGCGAGTTGAGAAGCTCATCTAGGTCGACATCAAGTCGCTTGTCCAGTTCTGCAATTAATTTGAGCTGCAAGTCTTTTGGCAAAACGTTTGTTTTACTTATATCCTGTGACAGTCGCGATCTGAAGGTGCGATATCTCGCTCTTGTCCTAGCAAACGTCCGAGAAATCTTTTTCCTTTGCTCCTCGCTTGTGGTCAGGGGTGGAAGACCGATCTATTAAAAAAGAACAAATGAGAGGAGTCGTGGGAGAATGGCCATGTAATTCATGCACAAGAAATAGTCCTACTCACATCAATGCCTGCCTCGGTCGATGACAGAGCCTCTTCCATTGCTTCTGCTTCTGCGACAGATATCGATCCGGCAGCAGCAAAGCGTTCTGTTGCCGCCTCCCACGAAAGTGCACGGGAATACTCTTCCGTCAATGGCTCCGGCGAATGAGTAAGAGCGTAATACAAATTTCCTATGAAATGATGTAGAGTTGTTAACGACGTCTACTAGTGAGTGATTCGCCTCACTGAGGGGAGATGAAAAACGAGACGAGGCAATCATCAATCCAGTGCTTACCGACGAATTCCTCCTTGTTGGTGTAAGGGAGGCAATTTGGAAACTGGGTGAAGAAATCGTTACTTGGGTGCGAAGGCAGCACGACGAATTTACCCATCGCCAAAGCCTCCGCGACGGTCGTGCACAATACCTCCGACAGCGAGGGGTTGATGAAAACCTTGTGCGTCCATCCGAGCTCCGCGTGGTCGATGGGCCCGTGGAAGGGCATGTCCAGCCCCATCTTCTCGGCCTTTGCCGAGGCATCATCCTTGTCCGGCCCGCCCCCGTACATGTCCATCCTTACCCTCAACCCCGCGCTCTCCTCGGCGTACTTCATCAACTCCATGAGGCTGCCCAATCCCTTCGACCACAGCATCTTCCCGATGAAGTAGGCGGCGGGGGCAGAGTCTGGACTGAACACAGGGATTTCGTCCGTGTCTTGGGAGGTCAATTTCGTCCGGAGCTCGTCGCCGATGTCGAGGAAGGTCCGTCGGACGCCGTGGACGTTCTCCACGAGCTCCTTCTCCGGCGCGAATTGCTGCAGGGTCCCAGATAGCTTGATTACCCTATGGCAGTGCGCGCGGCACATCCAGGACGTGAGCAGCTTCATGCCAGGAGCCTTTCGGGGAAAGAAGACCAATCGACGACAAATACGTTGGCGAATGCTCGGTTCTCGCGAGGGACGAGAGGGGCGAATAAGCATAGGGGGGCCATTTCGACCGACGTATACGAACTCACCCGGATGAAGGCCGCCGGCTGTTCCGTCGCGTAGACGAAGTAATTGGTGTGCACTACCCCGACCACGTGCTTGAACTTGGACGTCCAATTCTCACCGGGCGCGCGGTACCAGTTGAGATGTTCGGGTTCCTCGAGGACGCAAATGTCGCACTCTTCCTCCTGCAGAAGGGGGAGGAAACGATGTTTTTTATTGTCGACGACGAAGATCAGAAAATTGCACGGGAGATATTGAGTTCATAGAGTTCTTTTTTCAGTGCGTATACCCTTACAAACAAGGGACGCGCAAAAATCACAAACGACGACCCACCACCACCACCAGGACGAGGGGGGGGAAGGGAGGGAGAAGATAAAACAAGAAGAAGAACAAGGGAGAAAACTCACGGGTATAAGCCCGATGATGTCGCCCATGCTGTACAGCGAGTTCTCGAGCACCTCCTGCCACGCCGTGTACCACCGTATCCTCAGCTCGACGCTCGCGTCGGCCATGCCCGCCGTGTCCCTGAGCCACGTTCGGACGTACGCCTCCTGCTGCTCGGGGGAATCGAACATCCTGCCGTTGCCGTACACCCGCGCCTGGTCGGCCTCGCGCTCGACCCACGGCAGCATGAGGGTGACGGATCCCCCCGCTTCCGCCCTGCCCGTCGACAGGTACGCCGCCCTGAGCAGGGGATTGACGGCCGTGCCCGTCATCCACGGCAGCGCGCCGGTGGTGACTATCCATATGTTCTTGGCCGGGTCGGCGATGTCGGTGTGGGGCAGCACGACGTCGCCGGGCGTCACTGGACGCGGCCTCGGCATCGGGGGGAGGTCGGGGTCGAGGTTCGCGATGGTTATGGGGAGGGTGATGTCGGGGGTTGAGGAGGGGGAGGAGACGTCGGGCAGTCCGAGTCGTCGGGTGAGGGCGGCAGGCATCGACGGCGACTTCGATTGTCGCCGTCGCCCACCCTCCCGCCGCCGAGGCGGAACTTCGGATCGCCGAGGATCGAAGCCCCCGTCGCCGCTGCCGATGACGTCCGCCCCTCCTCCTCCCGGCGCCCCCACCCCCACGACGCCTTCGCCGTCCCCTTCGTCATCGTCGATGTCATCCTCCTCCCCCTCCCCATCCTCGCTCGTCAATCTCCTAAGGCCGCTCGACGAGACGCCGAAGTTACCCATGTCGTAGGTACCCGACGTCTCCTTCGGCTGCAGGAGCTCGTTCAATCGGCTCTCGCTCTCCTCGAGGTACGACGACACGTCCTCCTGCCACTGTTGCAGCTGCCTTTCCCAGGTCTGGAATCCGTCGAAACGGGGCGGGGGGGATGGGTTCGTCGCGTCGGCCGTCCTCCTCTTCCGTCCTCGTCCTAAACCTCCTACTCCTCGTCCTACACCCCCTCCTACTCCTCCTCCTCCTCCTCCGGCGGCGATCGTCTCCCCCGACGATTCCCGGTCCTCCCCGTTTGACGATGATTCGTCCTCCTCGTCCTCGTCCTCGTCCTCGTCCTCGTCCTCGTCCTCGGGAGGGGGGAAGACCACAGGATTCGACGCCCTGATCTCCTCGAATATCCTGCGCCAGTATTCCCTCATCTCGAGTCGTCTGCGCTTGTAATCGTCCTCGAATTTCCTCGTCACGGCATCGAGGGACGTCGACGACAGCGACTGGTAGTTCTCGTGCATGTTCGCGAATACCCCGACCGTGTCCTTCGTCGCGGTCGCGCTGGGCGGCGGCGGCGGCGGAGGGAGCATGTCGTCGTCGTCGTCGCCGTCTCCGCCGCCGCCATCGTCGGGTAGGCCGGACGATGCCCCAACGACGACAACGAAGACGCCCGTCGACGTCGTCCAAATCAGCATCGTCAGCAGCGTCGACATCATCGTCGCGACGACGATGGACCCGAACGAGGGGCCGGAGGACGACGACGACGATGGGCGGCGTCGGAGGACCGTCCTCCTGCGTCGTAGTCGCCTGCTACCCGACGATCTGATCATCGGGGGCGATGATGATGGTGCCGACTTCATCATTATTATTATTTGTATATACTCCTTGTATTGACTAGGTAATAGCAGGACGGGGCGGGGCGGCGGTCGTCTTCGTCGCGCTCCTCCCGCGATCCGTTGACGTTCCCCTTCTTTCCGTCCCTGCGCGAAAATCTCCCGGTGCATGTTGTTGTGGTGTGGTATTGTGAGAGTGGATGTTGAAGGAGACGAGTGAGAGTATCTGTCTGCTCAGTTAGAGGTTTATGTGTAACGACTACGTAATGACGTTTTTTGTTTTTTGTTTAAGTATTAGTCTTACGATACAACGTTTTATTTTAACGTTACAACGTCATATTTGATGACGTCTCTATCTTTTACTCTACCATACTTATTTTATTTCAATCGTTTGTTGCCACAAACCAAGGCCAGACCCCCAAAAAGCTAAGTAGAGAGGAGATCGGCCTTTATCCATAAAAAAAATACATAAGTAGAGATACGTAAGTGTAGAGAGAGAAATATCATCATGAGCGCCGCGGCAGCACGACGGAAGAAACAGCTGGCGAAGCGCGCCGTCGCCGCCGCCCCCACGTCCGACGACGACGTCGTCGTCCACGGCTCCTCCCCCCCCCCCGACGGCGTCGTCGTCGTCGTCGATCCCGTCCGCCTCCGCCTCGACGCGCTGCTGCGCGATCCGGACCTCACCGACGAGTCGGTCGCGTACGAGGCACTGCAGCTCGCGCAGTCGTCCGTGCGACGGTGCGTCAAGGTCGGAAAATACGACGACGCGTCGAGAATCGCGCACGAGACGTGCGTCGCCCTGCTCGACGTCGGGGGAAGGGTCGCCGTGTCGAGCCAGCTGCTATCGGTCCTCGTGGGGGTGTTGAACGAGACCCACGCGCCGTGCACCCCCGCGTGGATATCCCGCTTCGTCGACCTCGACGGCGCGTACCGGCGCGCGCTCGACGCCGACGCGAATATGGGACCGGACGAGAGGGGGAGGCTGCAGCGCCTGCACATGCGATTCCTCGGGAAGGTCCTGAGGTGGAGCAACGACCTGGGAACGACCAGGCACGGCGACGTCGGCGTGCATCAGCTGTTGGCCGATCACTGCTGGAACATGAGCCTCGACGAGGCCGTGGTGGGCACCGAGAAGGAGAGGATGGAGAGGGCGGCGGCGACGGCGGCCGCGGCCGCGGTCGTCGACCGCGATAACGACGACGACGACGACGACGAAGACGAAGAAGAAGAAGGCGATAGCCTCGACATCGGACTGCGCAACGAGGCCGTGACGCACTACGCCCTCGCGGGGAACGTCGACGCGATACTGTCCCGTCTCAAGTCCCTACCCGGACCTACGCCCGAGGAGCTAACTTCGGGACACGTATGTCCCCCCGCCCAGCGCGACGCCCTACTCACCCGATCGGTATTGACGTTGCTCGCTATCGAGAACATGAGGGGCGCGGCCGAGCTCGTGCGCGCGTACCTGACCGAGATCGAGAATCCCATCCCCGGCCGATCGAACGACGAACTCAGGAACGGATACCTCGACAAGAACGACGGCATCGCGCCGTGTCACGCGATGTTCTGCTCGATGCTGATACGCATATGCGAGAAGGACGTCAAGACCGCGCCGCTCTTCACGTGGCTGATCCGTAACTTCGGCGCGGAGCTGGGAACGATGCACGATTCCAGGGCGGCGAGGGCTTACACCACGAAGATCGGGAGGGTGTATTTCGACATCCAGCCCCCCCCGAGCATGATGTCGATGATGGAGAATATGATGTCCACGATGGGAGGGGGAGGGGGAGGGGGGGTAGGGAGGGGGCCGGGGGGGGGCATGCCCGGCGGGATGAACCCCGCGATGATGATGCAGGCCATGCAGGCGATGCAGGGTGGGGGGATGTGAAAATATCACACGATCGATTCGGCTTGTTGGTAGGGATTCGGGAAAATATATATTATCCCCTCATATTTCCCCCCCCCCTCCGAGAGATGTCAGTAACAGGAGCGATGCGAGGGAGATCCTTCTGGTTTCCCTAAACCATCGACGTCAATATCGTGGCCATTTTTCAATAGATTATCCTAGGTTTAATACTAATAAATAGCCAACTCTAGGCAGTGGGAGTGTACCATCGCGACAGGGTTAAAACCGCATTTTCAGGAGACTTGCCGTGCGCATTATCACGGCTTATAACATGACACGGTCGTGATCGGGAATGGAGGGAGGGGGGGGGGGGGGGGGGGGGGGGGGGGGGTGGTATCGCGATCCCTCTCCCCCGCTACTGATTCCGAACGGCAGATGACGCGGCCGTCGCCACAGCGCCGGCGGGGTCGCCCACTATCTCGGAAACGCATTTCCATCGTCCCTGATAGTCGTTCTTCCAAAGCTTGACGGTGCCACCGTCGCCGGAGCTGGCGAGGACCGTCCCCGTGACGTTCCACTGGCACCTCCAATTCGTCCGACACTGGTCCAATAGCGCCGTGCCCTCGTACGCGAGTCCGCCGCCCTCGACTATGTTACCGGCGTCGCCCTCCTGCTGACTCCCCCCCCTTTCCCCCCCCCCTACCCCCCCTACTCTACCCCTCCTTATCCTGTGTACCTGCAGACGATCGTCCTTGCCGCAGCTCGCTATCAGGTGGAAAGACCTCCCGACGTTCGGCGCCCACGACACGTCCAATACGCCGCGGGGTATCGTCCTCCCCCCGGACGACGGTCCCGCGATCGCGTGTCCCGGCAGTCGCATGACCTCGAGCCACGTCCTCCTCCCGTCGTCGTACCTGATCACCGAAACGCGTCCGGAGGAGTATCCCACGACGAGCGTCGCCGGCTCGAATCGTCCGTTGCACCACGAGAGCGACGACACGCCCAAGTTCTCGTTCGACGACGAAAACGACGACGTCGAGCCGTCGCCTCCTCCTCCGGCCGCACCCCGACCCCGACCCCCCGCCGTCGCCGCGCCGGCGTCGTCGACAACGCCACCGCCGCCGTCGACGTTCTCCTCGACCTCGGCCTCGAGCTTCCAGTGGTTCAGGTTCATGGTGTCGAGGGCCTCGTACACGCGCACCATGCCGTCGGCGCTGCCGGACGCGAGGCGCAATCCCAGGTGACGCGGCGCGAATTCCACGCACGTCACGGCCCGCCTCGCGTCCGACAGGGTCGCCTTCGAGACCCACCTCGACGACGACGACGACGACGACGACGACGACGACGACGACGACGACGACGTTGCGCCGCCCCCTGCCGCCGCGCCGCCGCCGCCGCCCTCTACCGCCGCGTTTCCGTTATTCGTCTGCGAGGGATCGCCTCCGCATCCGCCGTTGTCGGCGGGCTCGAAGAATCCATCGGCGCTGCGTTCGGGCGTCGCGAGGGAATCGAATCCCCCCTCCCTTTCCTCCCATATGACGACCGCGTGGTCTGACGGGGATGGGGGGCGAGGGAGATCGGTTCAATATTGCGGGGAAAGGGTAGGTTGCACAATGGGCATGGCGACGGGGGAAATATGAAAGGCGAACTAAATAATGTTATATCAACCACCTTCCGTCGTGCATTCTCGTCATCCCTTCCGGAGAGATGACAACAAGCGAACGGCACAGGCCCTCAAAACTCACCGGCGCCGGCCGTCGCCAGCAGTTGGCCGAATTCCGGATGGGCCCAGCTCAGCCCGTTCACCGGCCCGCGATGGGCCTGCCACTCGTTGGCGTGAGCGCCGCCGTTGTTCTTCCCCCCTCCCCCTCCCGCCCCTCCCCCCATCATCATCCCGCCGTCGTCCCACACCCCGTCGGCGTTCAGGTCCCACACCCTCACGGTCCGATCGGCCCCGCACGTGGCGAATCGACGGCCGTAGTAATCGAACGACACGTCGAGGACGTGATCGAGGTGACCGTGGGGCAGGGTTTGCGACGTCGACGTTAGCTTGAACGGGCGGGACGACGACGTGGACGGCGTGGTCGGGGCGGAGGCGGCGGAGGCGGCGGAGGCGGCGGCATTCATCACGAAGAAGTGTGTGTAGAGTGTGTACGATATCCCTCTTACTCTAAAATACGATACTCTAGATACTTACCTAGGTAAATTTGGACCAACCGAAGTAGCCGTCTCTTTTTTGTGTCTCCTCATATAAAATGGCGCGAAGCAACCACCCTTACTCTACATACATACATCACAACTCTCTCGCAAATAAATGCCTTTTGACTTTTGAAGCATATGAAAAATAAAAAATAAATGACTCCTGGATGTCAAAGCCTGCACACAATATTTCGACGAAGACTAAAATAAAACATGCACAGACTCCGACAACATCATGTGTGGAAGATGGGAACCCATTTTTTCGCAACCAACCGTGCAGCTGGGCTTCGGGAGCTTTTATCATCATTATTCGATCCTTTTTATGGCACTTTCACTTCTCCCTCAATAAGCGACGACACTTTCACTGGATAGTGATGACACTGTGAACTCTACATTCATTGGGCGATTAAATATACGCTTCGAATATGGTATGGTACTGCGGTAATCAATAAAAAGGTTGAGCCAGCAGACTGCACCGCAAACTCAAATGCATCCTGCATTTTAGGGATCCGAAACCAAATGATAGTAGCAAAATCAAAGCCAAATTCTATGAAGCGGACGACTCTGAAGTATCCGAACAAATCATGTGCTTCAAAACTGGAGATAATAATGCAATCCTAGTGATTCTCATGGATCGAATGGTTGTATTAGGCGATTTATATGACATGTGGAACGATGACAATTCGCGGAAACTCGGACAATCAATGCATCGAGCACTTACCGGTCAGGTGAAGAAAGATTGGCAGAATATATCATGTGAGATGTTCTAGAGCAGATTGGAATGAAACGTAAAGATTTTTTGTCTCCTCAAATAAAATGGCGCGAAGCAACGACCCTACAACATCACAACATCATCATCCCATCGTCCCCCGCCCCGCCCCCGCATGTCGTCCGTTCCCTCCCCCCCTCCTAGTACCGCCGCCGTCGACCCTCCCCCCCCCCCCCTCGCGATCGCCACCCGACTCCACCTGGGCGAGTCCTCCCGTCCGCCCGCCCGCGCGCGACTGATCGAGACGCTCGTCTCCTTCTCGAATCTAGCCGTGTCGTCGGGGGCGTCGCTGGCGATTCTCGCCGTCGACGCGACCCGACGGGACGACGGGTACGACCTCGCGAGCGCGATCGAGGACGTCCTCCTCCTCCTCCCATCGTCGTCCAAATCCGCGACGACGAAGACGACGTCCGACGGGGAGGGGGGGGGGGGGGAGGACGCGACGACGACGACGACGACCGCGACGACTGCGTCGTTCGCGACGACGATGCGCGTCATGCCCGTGACGCCCTGGGGGAAATTCGTCCCGGGGTTGAACGCGATAGTCTCGCATTGCGCGAATGCTGGCGCGAGGCGCGTGTTGATGATATCGGCGGAAATACGGATAAGTAAAGACGGCGTCGAGATGCTATCGTCGTATTTCGACGATGATACGTTGGTCGTCGGGGCGGCATTGCGCGGGCACGATCATCGTCGTCGTCGTCTTCGTCGTAATATTCCCGCATCGTCATCATCGTCGTCGGCGGAGGATCGGGGGGTAGGGGGGGAAGAACGCGAGGAGGCGGCGGAGGTGGAGGTGGAGCTCACCGGACGTACCGCGCCGTGGAATACGTGCGCGATCTGGGACGTGAACAAGCTCGCGCTGACCGGATTCCTGCTGGTCTCGGAGGGACTGCATCGCGCCGAGGGGGGGGTTGTTGTTGGATGCGAGGGCGGCACGAATAATGCGAATACGAATACGACGAAATCGACATCGACATCGACGGATGCTGGAGCGGCGGGGGTGGAGGAGGTCGCGACGATCGCGGTCATACAGCGGGTGCTGTCGCATCGACGNGGATGCTGGAGCGGCGGGGGTGGAGGAGGTCGCGACGATCGCGGTCATACAGCGGGTGCTGTCGCATCGACGCGCGCGTGCGAAATTGGTCATGCTGAGGCCCGACATGATCGATTGGGACGAGGACTTCGACGACGACGAGGGACGGAGGGAGTGGCACGAGAGGAAGATGAGGAGCAAGTTGTCGCGCGCGAGGAGGCAGCTTGAGCTTTTGAATTTGGTCGGCAGCGGGATCGTTATACACTGTTGACATAATACAACATATTATCCTAGAGAGATTTGCTAAATATTAGATATTAAACCTAGCAAAAAGGATTAATGCGCTCGGGTGAATTCACTGATACGTGGCTTGTTTTATCTTAGGGCCGCTGATATATTTGTTAACAACCACCTAACCTCATGCGCATCGAGTGCAAAGATTTTTTCCCACTTCCCTCGCCTGGATGACCTTATAATATATATATTTCACACCATGAAATTCGCCCCCCCCCCCCGTCCTCTTAGAGCAGCAGCAAAGCAGAGCCGTCGGTGGTGAATTCCTTCACAACTACCTAACCTCATGCGCATCGACTACGAAGAATTTTTCGTACGGCAGTTTTTTCAGCGACCTAGCCACTTCCATCGCCCGGATGACCTTATATATATTTCACACTATGAAATTCGGTCCCCCGCCCCCCCCGTCCTCTTAGAGCAGCAGCCAAGCAGAGCCGTCGGTGGTGAATTTCCTCACAACTGCTTACTTCGCGGACGACAACGACGACGTCCTGTCCTTGAAGAAAGCGTCGAAGTCCTCGTCCTCGTTGTCAAGGGAGGGAGAATCGCCGAACGGCGCCGGAGGGGGGGGAGGATGATTGGCGTCGTCGTACCCCGAGAGGAAATCCGGCATGGCGGGAAGGCCATCGTCCATCCCCGAGGGGGCGGGGAGGTCCTCCTCCTCCTCCTCCCCGGTCGTCTTTCCGACGGCGGCGGAGTAGGATGCGGGTCCGATCACGCCCAGCCCTCCCATGCCGCGAACGACGACGTCTTCTTCCGCGTCGTCGTCGTCTTCCATAGTCGTCGTCGAGGCCGCCGCCGGGAATGACGCGGGGGGCGGCGCGGCAGCCGCGGCCGTCGTCGTCGTCGTCGTCGTCTCGGCGCCTCCTCCTCCTCCTCCCCCTCCGCCCCCGCCCCCGCCCCCGCCGCCGGCCTCGGCGTCCGCGAGGACGTTCGTCAGCCTGTCGTTGACGATCAAACACTCCTCGAACGTCGACGCGCTCAGCGCCCCCTGGGCCGCGGCCTCTATCAGCTCGACCATGCGCGGGACGCACGCCTCGAGGTATCCGATCACGGTCAGCAATGCGTCGTTCGCGCCGCCGTCTTCGTTGTTATTGGGGCTCGGGTCCGATCCCGTCGCGGACGACGACGACGACGACGACGCGGCGAGGATGGATTCGCAGAGGGATATCTGATCGGTGAGGGTGGAGAGGTCACGCAGGATCTTCTCGTCGGGATCGATGTGAGTCGCGTTGGACGGCGACGTTCGATGGGAAGTAGAGGAATGCATCATCTTCGGGGGGGGATTGCTTTGTGATGACTAAAATATTTTATGTAGGAGTAGTTTTTTGCTGTGTCTTTTGTTACTTACTACTTTTAGCTCTGGTTACAGGTGTGTAACAAAAAGCTACCAACTTACACCTACGATACATACTCTTCTTTTGTTACTTTTCTCTTCTAAATAACCTAAATACTAAATACTCTAACTCTAGCGTAGAGTAGAGAGTTCAGTTAGTTACACGGTAACAAAAAGGCTACTACTCTCTCTACTCTATATGGTTCAACACAGCAGCATCATACGACATAGGACCAACAACTTTAAGTGACTCTCCGCCCATCCATCACACCCGGCAAAAAAAAAACCATGAGACGACGCTCGACGACGACGATGGCAGTAGCGGCGACGCTCGCCACCGTCGCCGCGTGTCGCGGGATGGAGTCCGCGGCGGCGGCCTTCGTCGTCGTCGTCGTCCCCCCTCGCTCCTCCTCGTCGCATTCGACGTCGACGACGACGGGGAGGCGGCGGACGACTGCGTCTACGTCGATGACGGGGGGAGGGATCGACCGCGCCTCCTCCGCCGCCTCCGGGGAGGACCGACGTAATAATCGTCCCCTCCTCGACGAGGCATTCTCCGGACTCGACGACGCGGACAAGTACGAGACGGTCCTATCGGGCCTGTGCGCGAAGATCGTTGACGACGGATCGGAAAATAACGCCAAGTCGTCGATCGTCGATCCGATGAGACTCCTGGGGGAGATGAATGCGTTGGGGATATCCATGGGTCCGAGGGGGACGGTAGGATTGATCGACGTGAGTGTCGTCTTATGTCTTATTTTTGTCCTTCTGTCATTCTTTCTTTCTTTCATCGGCGCTGCACGCTGCGTCACGTCGTTCCTGTATGGCGGGGGGGGGGGATGAGGTTTCGCCGCCCTCCGTGCCGATACGTGGCGCATCGTTTTCATTCCTCTCACTCGCGTCCCGAATCCCCGCCATTTTCCGCGCGAACCGCATATTTCGGAGATAGGCGACGGCCCTGTCATCGGACGCGCGTATAATGGCCGAGGTCCTGTCCCTCGCGAAGAGGAACGGCGCAATTTCGAGATACGGCTGCCTCCAGGGCGACGTCGATCCCGTGCCGCGATCGTCGTCGTCGTTCAACTCCAACTCCAACTCCAACTCTTTCTCATTCGGCGGCGGCGGCGGCGACGGCGACAGGGAAAGGCGTATTCGTCGACTCGCGTCCCTCCCTCCCGTGCCGGACGACGACAGGGCCACGGAGGTCGCGAACGCGGCAACATTCGCGATCGCGATCGCATCCTGCATGTTCGTCGAGGCGTTCGCGGGGCCCTTCCATCTGGACGGCCTCGCTCCGTG
This sequence comes from Stephanodiscus triporus, assembly GCA_036939755.1. Taxonomy (NCBI): domain Eukaryota; phylum Bacillariophyta; class Thalassiosirophyceae; order Thalassiosirales; family Thalassiosiraceae; genus Stephanodiscus; species Stephanodiscus triporus. Next base: position 25,787 of record JALLAZ010000063.1, read on the forward strand.
GGCGAACGTCGCGATATTCGTCGCCGTGACGATACTCGTGCTCGACAACTTATTCGACGCGATCGTGGGGTCGACGACGTTGCTCGTCAGGATGAAGGACGGGGACGGGATAACGGACGTCCTCGCCGACGCCGCGAGGGGAGTGGGATCGGGATCGTCGACGTCGTCGTCGCAGTCTACGATCGTGAGGAAGGAGGATATGCCGTTGGGCATCGGGACGGGGAAGATGACGGGAAGCGTATTTCGCGGATTCGGCAGGCTACTGTCGGACGACACCGAGAGGGATTGCATGTGCGAGGCCGCGGCAGTGTTCGCTGCGTACGGCCTCGGATTGCCGTGCTTCGCGTTCCGTCCGAACGCGAGGGAGGGAGCGGCGCTTGTCCTGCAATCGATGAGAGGCGAAGGCGAAGACGGCGAATCGAACGAAGACGGCGGTTACGATCGCGATCGGCGGCGGCGGCGGCGGAGCACGACGATGGACTGCCTCGCGTCGGACGTCGGCCTGATGAAGGTGATGGTGTGGCTCATGGCGCCGGTGGCGATGGAACTATCCAGGTACCCCCGTCTCATGTCGTCGGAGCCGCGAGAGGCCTCCGGATTCCTTGATCGACTGGCGAGCGCGTCCGCGTCGACGATGGCGAGCGGTGGTGGCAGCAGTCCCGGCACGTTGTCGGCGCTCGCGGACGCCCTCCCCGCGGACGATGAGGAGAGGGACGCATACCTCCGATGGGCGCTCGCGGAGGCCGACGTACTTCTGAGGAGGAACGCGAAGGTGGTCGATTCGCTCTCGGGGGCGCTTGCCGGGGGGGCGGCGACGGCGGGGGACTGCGTTGCCATCCTCGAGGGATTTTGAGGAAGTGCGCGAAACGAAACAAAACAAAACAAAACAAAACAAGTCGGGTCGTTGAGGAGGGGGGGGAACGGTCTGTCCCTCCCGCCGAATCAAAATGAGGCCTTGCCTTGGAAAGGCGCAATTCCTTCCACAAAAAGATAGGACCGGGTTAAGAGAAATAATGTGCATCAGCAACTTGTCGGCCAATCGCCTGGTGTCATCAATATTTCGACTGTGCGAACCTAATGTAAGCTCTTATCAATCGATTCTCTTTAGATATCTAAGCAAGCATGGTAGAGAGAATTTGCATCACAATGTAAAGTGTGGAAGCTTTAACCACCACAACGCCACCAATCTTTGTGAGAGTAATTGGTTTTGAAATAATAGTGCAGACCTGCTGGCCTGCAATGGATCATGGACAGGCTTAAATGTAGGATCTTCCGAACTGATTCCTGTAGAAG
>JALLAZ010000064.1:0-26819 GCA_036939755.1 Stephanodiscus triporus
GCTGTGTGTACTATGGCTACAGGGGGACTGTTTGTCCCCTTATTCTTGAGGAATAATACACAATTTCCAAAAATAACAAACTTGCAGGCCCTAACCGCCTGTTGTTGTTGATGCGCGGTTTTCACCGAAACCACCCTTGGGGGGAAACGGGCCTTGCATGGGGGAACACTACGTCAGCGTTCTCTGCCTATCTATCGTACATACGATAGTTAGTATTTAGTCTTATTTACTTTTCAACCCTCTGTTCATGCATGAAGGATTGAGGAATTCTTTTCTCTTCGCCAACGTCTCTTCGAACTGCCTTCCCCCGCCCCCGCTGCCCTGGACCGATCCTCATCCGATTGTTCTGTTACATAGAGTACTCTACACACTTTCACTAGGTATTATTTTATCAACCCCCGGATCGAACATAAACAACACCATGCCCGCGGCATCGACCGGACATCATGATATTGCCGTCGACGCGAAACATAGCGGGGCGGACAGACTCAAATTTTGCCTCCAGAGCACGACTCAGGAGAAAATAGCCAACCCGTCCTGCGACCTGTCGCGCTATCTTCTGCTATCCGAAAGGCACCCCCTGTGCAAGTTCATGGGGAGACTCAACTGCTCGGCTTGCGCGTTGGCATTGGAGCCTGCCGAGGTTAGGACGGAGAAAGTGATCATGTTGGCTGAGGCCTACACCATTGTGAGTTCATATTTTACCATCCGGCTTTGTTCAGATTTTTCGCCTAACCGCAGTCAACTAACACGTTGACTGACCATGGGGAAAAAATCTAGTTCGGAGCGCTTTTCCTAGGCGGCACTTGGGTCCTTTACGAGTGGGGCTCTCCCATTGCCATCGAAGAGGGGGACGTCTTCAACCGTATCTTTTCCGCGGCCATTTCGGTGGTCATCTGCTGCAATCTATTTCTCGCGCTGTGGTCGTGCATACTTTGGATAACTGCCATCGTATACGGCTCTCGGGGGGACTTTGTCTACAACGCACGAGATTTGATTCAATTCTGCAACCATCTCATGTGGATGACGTACTTCTCCGTGACGTTCGGATGCGGTCTCGCGTTGTACTTGAACCTGAGATCGAATTTGATCGATCTCTTAGTCATTTTGATATTCGTGGGCATCGTGATCATTCGTGGCATGAGCATCATGTGTGAACTTCAATTGTCAGTGAGCCCTCTGGCGACGTATCATCAGCCATCCTGGATTAAGCTCTTTACTCATCCACGTTTTATTTTGTCGTCCAAGACGAGAGAAGAACTCCGAGGAAAGGCCGTCGTTGAGTCAGAATACATACAATTCAAAGCTAATTTCCGTCAAATCAAGAAAGAGTTGGATAGCACTCCCGACAGTGGCATATGCATCCTCCTTCGCACTGCTGCAAAAAACTTGAACAGGCCTGACTATGATATATCCAAGTTTGAAACTAACTTAGCGGAGGATTGGTTCAATGAAGTAGAGGAATTAAAGCATAGGAGTGTGGAATGCCTTGCCAAATACATGCCTATGCGATTAGCAGAAGAGGTACACAAACTGGTTGGGGATATTGAAGTAGGCGTATCAGTGCGTGGAATCTCGTAAGGTCGTCAAGTTTACGTCGTTGCTCATCCAGCGCATGACGTTGGCGTGAAAATGTCCGATAAAATGTTGTTCATTCCATATGGATTGATTGAGTTCTGACACTACTGCAAGTCCCACTACTGAAAGTAGCTTTTAATGTCTTACATAAAAAAATTAACAAGCAATAGCATCCACGATGGTATACGAATGAGGAGGGGCGAACACAGGCCGCTGAGACAGGGACGGAAAAGGAAGACTGCGAATTTCACACACGCAACTTCTGCAAATGTGGATGGCAAGACGAACGCAAAAGGAAAGAACTTTAATTAATTAATAGATGATGTTACATGCTCTGATACTCTGTGCCCATGTAGTAGTCAAAGAAAAATTCTGCACACAACCACGGGTTCACCTCGATCCATCACGGTGTATCTGGTTTGGGTTTCGTGGAGAGCGTATGTAGGTATCAGCCTAGCAGCACTCCTGACAGCCCGGATTGGGTAAAGGCCAGTGACATGATAACACAACCACCGGCACGTTGCGGCCCCCGCAGACCATGAACAATGTCCAAAAGTCAATTCCGTATCGTCAAACTGGAGCTGGCGACGCCCCCCCCAGCCCCGCCGACGATGCCCTGATTCGTCAACATGTTGCCCTGATTCATCATCATGCCCCCAGCGTGATGTCCCGCGGGGGGGTTCATCCCTGGTATGCTCGCGACGCCCGCGCCCGTCGTCGTCCTCTTGGGATTCTGCTTGACGTCGTCGATGACGCAGCGATGGAACGACACGTGACTCGTCGAGTTGAGATCGGCGACGGCTCCGGCAGCCAGCGCTCATTCGCAGAGGCCTGACGCTTGGGCTTGCGACGACGAAGGTCGGTCTCCGCGCGGCGCTTAGGTTCGACAGGCATGGTGGTGGCCAATGGGAAGGGAAGGCAAGCATACGATGAGTCCGAGAGCAGCGGCGAGAGTGAGAGCGCAGCCGGAGGTGTGGGTTGTGGGTTGTAACGTATTTTTTGGGGGGGTATTTAAACCCACAACTCCCAAAAAAAACGCACCGCAGTTCTCTGTCACAGGGACACAACGAGCCCGCGCAGGGCCACTCGCCAACGAGGCAACTTGGGGGGAATTTAAACCCACTCTAATAAGTATCGTAGTGTCACGCGGAGAGGGCGCCGGGCCGCGGGGGCTCCGCGAATCGACTGGATTCCTTCGGAAAATGGATCCAGCATTGCCATTAATTTCTGCCGCATCCTCTCGTAGTCGAAGTCATCCGCAACAGCAATGAGGACGCGATCAAGAGCAGACAATCATGTCCAAACGCAAGTGTCTATCGTCCACGCCCTTGCAGGCTGTGCCTGCATCGCTCCGGGAACTCGCGCGCCAGATCGACGACGACGACGAGTACGCCGTGGCGCCGGACCTGGCCCTCGACACCGCGGCGCTCGTCGAGGCGGCCTGGGACGGATCCATGTGCGAGGGCGTCGACAAAGCGGAGGATTCCCCTAGCCGACGCGATCCGTCGCAGCACCGCCGCGCTCGATGCGGCGGCGTTCGCGTACATTACGACCGTGCCGGCGCAAATCAGGGCCATGGTCGGAGATGCCTTCGACGATGCCCAATTCACGAGGGATAACCTGTTGGCCTTCAATGCCTTGAAGAGGCTCGAGTTCGAGGGTCTCGGCACGGTCCACTACGAGCACATCCAAGCCGCTCTGACCGAGAACGAGGGGGCGTGGCGCGGTGGATCGCATCAGGATGACGTATACGCAATTCAGCAGTTCTGCCAGCGCATCGTGCAGCTGACGGAATCCCTTAGGCAGCGTACTGGCCGTCGCATCGCCAACGATGTGGTTGGGACTACCGCATCGGACGCCGCGGGGGATGCCGGCCCTCCCTTCGAGGAGCCGGACCTCGCCTCATCCGAGACGAAAGAGGAGGCCAAGACCGAGGGACTCCAGTGCAATGAGGACGGCAATGCCGCATTGACCTCCGGCCAATACGAAGAAGCGGTGCGTCATTACAACGCAGCCCTTTTGTACCTCCCTGATAATGCTATCATACTGAGCAATAGGGCACTTGCCTATACCAAGATGGAAAATTACGAAATGGCAATCCAAGACGCGACGAACGCCATAGCTATCGATCCCACTTATCCCAAGGGATATTATTGAAGGGGATCCGCAGAGTTTGCGCTGGGCCATACCGAAGCCGCCAAGAGAGACTTTCAAGAGGTATGTAAGCTTGTTCCCAAGGACAGGGATGCACGTGCCATATTGAGTAAGTGCGAGAAAGCGACAAAGGACGCAGAGATCGCTCAGAGAAACCTACGGCCGCAGCTCGTGTACAATTCCACGGCGGGCAGGATTGTCGGCGGTCGGAACTGGCCGCAATGTGTAGATGGCCCGTTCAACTGGGCTCGCCTCTTTGGCCCATCGGCAGATGACGACGACGAGGAGGATGGCCCATGGCTTAACCTCAGAATGGCCGCTCGCATTCACTGTGCTGCCATTGAGGATTCAGAAATCATGCATCTTTTTCGGAAGGAAGACCAATCCTTACCGAGGCTGCCCAAGGTGGCCCGACCCTTCTTCAAAAGGTCAAAAGAATGGCGAGATTCTTTTCAAGAATGCTATGTGCGCATCGCAATGCGCCTGCAAAAAGGACTCCCTCCCCAGCCCAACTGCACTGGCGAGGAGCTCGCTTTCAACAACATCATGGAGGGCCTTAACGGCAATGAATTATGTACTGACTTCGACGAATCCTTTCATGCACTTCCCAGGTTTGCGAACGACGAAAACTACAGCATGGTTAGAGACATCGCTGTCGAGGATGAGGATGTCTTGATGCTGTATGAGGATGGCGACAACGGCCTTTCCGACTCCGATTCCGATGAGCTCAGTGTTGACAACTCCATCCTCGGGCCAGGGTCGTTGGCATCGTTCATGCTCGGCTCTGGGGGCGATAGATTGCGAGCGGCCCACATCCATCCCAGCGAGTGGTTTCATGCATTCAGGGACGAGAACTTCAAGGATCATTTCCCCAGTGCAGCGACAGAGATTTCCGAAAACGTTGGCGATAGAAGATATCACTACGAATCACTTGCCAGCGTTATGATGAAATGTGATGTCCTTGTTACATATGATAAATCATGAATGTTTCTTCTGTATTATTTGATGATAGTGGGCACACAGTCATTTGCAACAGTACCCCCCTTCGTACACACTACCTACTTTACACAGCATTGAACATGAGTGGGTTTGCTATCATTCATTATTTATGAATCAAACAAATTTGCTGCCTCAAACACCTCCTCGAAGTGCCCATCTACAAGGCCAGCATATAATCGTCCTCCAACGTCAGCATACCTGCCGCACCCCCAAGGCAGCACCCTGCACGGCCATGGCTCCCAAATTTGTTGATGTTATCTAAACCGAGTTGTGGCGTTCTAGTTCATGTTGGGGCTTCGCGAATAATACGTAGAGTCACCTTGGGCAAGTCTTTGCCTCAACATCCTGTCAAATATCAAATATTGGTTTAAGAATGCAGATTAGGTGGGTTCTTCTCACAATAATATTCTCTATAATGACTCTCTATGTAAGCAAGCCAACGGATATCACATTTACGAGTCCTCTGATACTTCACTCAATTTCACATCCTGATGTCTCGACGATGAAGGAGATGCCATGTACATCTTCTTGACAGATGGAGGCATCAAGTCCAAGGACGTGTTGCTATGCAGACTCGTATGACCGCCAGTCTTGTCAGCCGGACTCTCGGGAGAGTAGTCCTCGATCGTTGGAAGGACAAAACTCTCTTCTTGACCAGTGCTTTGATTGAGCGTTGATGACGGTTGTGCTGCATTTTTACCATCTTTATTCGTTTCTGCCATCCTCGCATGAGAGGTCTTTGTCGTGTAATATGGATTAGACTTGTCCTGAGAAGACATGACGAATCGACTCGCCGGGCTATTCGTTTGGTTGGGAAACATGATGAGAGACTTCGCCTTTCCATCAGAGACATAACCAGCCGACCCTTGCTGATTTTGCCGCTTGCGGAAAGATCTATTGGCATGACTGCCCCTCGGCGGCTTACCAGGGGTGATGTGAATGCTCGGACTCGCCGCAATGCCCGGAAGTTGAGAAATGTTTAGATGTCCCCAGTATGGACTGACAGGGTACTGTCCGTGATGCAAATTGTTTCCATTGTATCTTTCGGGGGTTTGTGCTGCCATGGCGGAAGAGTATATGTAAGGGTGGGAGTGCATGCTGTTATCAAAGACCATTCCCTCGTGGAAACTTCCATCAGAAGGATTGTAGTATCCGCTATAGTATTGATGGTGGTGCCCATACTGATCATTATATTGCATATCGCCGTGATCTTGGTATCCTACGTGAGGGTGATGAGGAGGGTATTGGCCATAAGCATCATACTGAGGAGGAGGATAATATTGTGAATCCATGTACTGGTGACCATATCCGGGAGGTCCATACGTGGGATGTTGCTGGTACTGGTTGTGAGGGAAAAGGGGAGGGTGAAGGGAGTTTTCTGATCGGTTACTCCAACTGGTATCAATCATTGACCTCTTCTTGCTCTCGATGGCCGATCGAAGATGACTCTCGTTTCTCCATGCCGGATATCTATTCAGTGGTGCGTAAGAGATGTCCTGTGCCGAACACCGATGCTGCCGCTGCGAAGAATTCGCGCTGCTGTCGCCCGCTTCTCTTGCCGAAGACTCATCTTTCTTCTTGACTAATTTCTTCGCCGGGGCATCCTTATAATCATACGCGTCCCTTCCAGCCTCATCCTTTGCCACCTGCATCGCCTTCAAAATCTTATCATCTATTTGACTTCGTAACAACGAGCTTTGGGCGTCAGTGGTTTCGGCCAGGCCCGCAAGCTTCTGACTTGCCACGAGGGTGCGCAGTGTCTCCTCAACGTTTGGGTCGTGGTCCGTCCAACTTTCGAAATGACTGAGAGCGGAGGTCCACTCTTCCGAATCGTACTTGGACATGAATGCAAGGTGGTCGGAAACGTTGCAAACTTCCTGTCGGAGGAAGAGTGAAACGGTGGACATGGAGGTCTTAACATCGATGCCGTTTCGTTTGAGCTTCTTGATACATTTTGCTATGAACTTGTGATAATGTATAAGAGGCCACAAGTATCTAATTAAAACAAAAATACAACAGGAGCAGCGAGTTCATGAGCCAATGAACAGATGATGATAAAATTGGAAATGCAATAGACAAACGAAAACTAACCTCCACCGATTATTATGCACCACAGGCTCAACCCACGGATTCTTCCCGCTCTTGGCCTCCCACCAACTCCGACCAGGCTTCCAAAGCTGTGTCCTTGAAGTCCCACCTGCAGCAGTCTCAGGTGCAACACAGTCTTTTTCCCCAATTGCCTCGTGGAATGTCGGCAATAACTTGGTCGATTGGTTAACTAACACCTCGTCGGGAGTGCGGGATGCAATTGCCGACATGAGCCACCATTCCTCATCCAGGAGTGCCACTCCAAGCAAAGGAGAGGGCGTTTTGGAGGGGTTATCGATTGCGTTGCATTCGCTCACGGGCAAATCATCGCTGTGGCACGGCTCGTTGGGATTCTTCTCCTCGGACAGACACGCCATGACCAAGACGCTATTGCGCTCCTCCTTCGGGTTGGGGTGAACGTGAATCTTACCGTCCTCGGCGATCACCTGGTGCCTGCCATCGACGAAGGCGGGCGGCAGGGAGCCGGCGGCCGGTTTCGCGGTGTCGTCATCGGCGCCCTTCGCCGAAGAGGAGCCGTAGGCCCCATTTCCTTGCATCGTCCCGTCGTTGTAAACGCCACCCCTCGGATCGGTCATGGCGGCATCCAATGCCTCCTTGTTGATATCCCTAACGACGCTGTAGAACGAGACGCGATCGATGAGGCCCTGGCTGAGGGTCCCCCGCAGCGCTTCGTGCAGGTGGAAGTGCGGCATGGAGATGGATTTGACCGTAAGTCCGTTCTCGAGCTGGAGCATGGAGGACGCCGGGCCACGAGGCGCCGAATCAGACGACAGCGTGCCGGACGTAGTATCGCCGTCGAGGGCCGAGACGGATGTGGGAGACGGCTTCATCGAGGAGACGGTCGCATCCCCCACGTCCGTCGACTTACCGCCGCCGCCGTCCTCCTCCACCAGCAGGTCGAACGCGTAGCTCAGCTTCCTCCTGGGACCGCCGCCAGGGGCCATCGCCGACGTATTCGTCGCGTCGCCGCCGGCCGCCGACGGGTCCCCCAACGACCTCCGGAGGCCAACGTCGCGGTGCGTCGCCGACGTCTCGCGGAACGGCGAGTCCTCGTCTCCCTCGCACTCGATCGCGCTCACGTCCACGCTCTCGAGCCTGTCCTCGTCGTCGCAGTCCCTGTCGCCGATCAGGTTGTCTTCGTCCTCGGACGACGGACCGTCGTCTCCCCCGAGCATCATCGTCCCTCCGAGGAAACCGTCGTCGTCCGTCGTCGTCCCGGCGTCGTCCGAGGCGTGGGACAGCGACGGCTCTGCGGACGCCGACTGGATCTTCTCGAGCCGGTACGGCCGGGAAAGCATAAGCGTCGTCGCGCCGTCGGGCGCCGCATTTCTCCTCCCCCCGCCGACCCCCCCGCGGGGAGGGGTGCCACCTAGGCCGTTGAGGCTTTTGTACCCGCCGAAGCTGTGGGCATAGAGCGAGCGATGATCGCCCCCGAAGCTCGTTATCGAGGGGGAGGAGGGCGACGAGGGGAAGAGCGGCGATTCGAAGACCGACGTCGGACACGAGAGCGACGGCCGTATGTCCCACGACGACGGCGGTCGACGACCGCCGGCGTCGTCCTCCCCCGGCGGCGGCGGCATCCCGTCGCCGGTAAGCCCGAACGACCCGCCCCAATCCAGCAGGTCCTTCCGCGCGCCGCTTCCGCGGGTGGGGGTGCCGATGATGGGAGAGTATCCCCTCCTCCGGAAGATGTCGTTGGCGTCGTCGACGAATCCGGCCGAGGAGGATGGGGGGGCGCGGCTGCCCGTGGTCGTCCCGTCCAGGGCACGGTCCCGGCGACTCGGACAGGACGTCCTCCCGTCGAGGGAATCGTCGTCGAGCGCCAGCGCCCGAAGGCCGCCGCGCGAGGAGGGGCCGGTCGTCCCTCCCATCCCCAGTCCGCCGAGGTCCTGCAGCAGCGCGAGCGAGTCCCCCAGGCCCTCGTCGGGGCCGAGGTGGGAGCCCGGCATGCCGCCGCGCGACCGCTGCTCCCGCGACGACTCGTTGCGGCACTCCTCCGCCTCCTCCTCCTCGACGTCGCCCGCGCCCTCGCGCTGCCGCCGGGAGGAGGGCCGAAAAATGTCGTCGAAGTTTCCAACCCCGGAGTTGTGCCGGTCGCCGCTCCAGCAGGCCGAGGAGTCGGCGGAGGAGGAGGTGGCGGCGGTGTGGGAGCTGCATGCGTCGGCGCTGCCTCCGGAGTGAAAGGAGTAGCAGCCGGGGGAGAGCGACAGCGCGGGCGCGGGCCCGATGCCGCCGCCCTCGCCGCCGGACGCCGCGCGTCGGACGAATCCGAGAGACTTCCTCGTCGGGGGGGACGTGCCCGAGGAGGACGCGGAGGACGACGACGACGAGGTCCTGCCGATGCCGGGAGGTGGGGGCGGCGCGACCGAGGAGACGGCGGCGGCGGGCGTCGCCTTGTTGGCGATGGACGTGTTGACGTTGACGGTGATGGAAGTCGTCATTGGGCCGAGTCGCATTTTTTTGTGCCCCAGCCCCCGACTAATTCGCCTCTTATTGATTCGCCACGCCAAGCCTTTGTTGTCGAGCAGAACGAGAGAAAATTGACGGGTCCGTCCGCAATTCGCATTTGCGCGCTATCCCGGCACGGTCGGCTCCAATTGCGCGTGTTTGATTTTTCGGCGCCCGAGGGGAACCCTTATGAGTTGGAGTTTGTGTAACCCTCGCTCCAGCACTGGGGTCGGGTGTATTATTTACTCTATCGGAAGAATGGAGGTCCCGTTTATTTTATCAATCGTGAAGGAAATCGCTTCGTTGCTGGGTTGTCGCGTGGCGGTTGGCATCGTGCATCTCTAAGCTGGCAAAACCTTTTACTACTTGGACACAAGAAGATAATAAGAATTAAGGTCAAGTCTCATCAAGAGTAGTAAGTAAGGCTGAACATACGTACGAAACGAAGTGAGAACAAGTTTCGGACTGCGTTTCTCATTAGGTAGATAATACACAAATGAATTTGAGTGAGAAAGAACAAAAACCTTCGTTATAAATTTGAATTTCTTCGGGAAGTACTAATTCCTGTATCAAGATTGGAATGTTTCTTCCGTTGGCGCTCTCTTGTCGGCAGGACTGAGCCCACAACATTCATGTGAGGATCGGAAACGACGTGGTATGAAATAATTGTCGTACCGTGCGTAAGGAACCAAAAAAAAACATTTTCAGAAAGAAAGTTACTCTAGAGGGATGGCTGGCGCGCGATTTGGCTTGTAGTATTATTCCTGCGTACCCTTTTTTTGTCTTATTTTTTTGGCGCACCTTTACCGCAAAATTTTGTACTAGAACCTGTGTGTGTGTTAACTACTTGTCCTCCGGAGGAGAGGGCCGTGTCATACTAAGGCTTACGAAAGCCCGCTGGACGTACCGCCCCCCCTAGGAACTTGACAACTAGGATTAAAGCTAGACTAAGGATCACACCCTGAAATCCGTCGTCGAGCACCCACTAGACTCATCCCTCCAAAGAAAGCGTGTGGCAGCCAGGGCGCCGAGGCATCCCTGTTGCCACGTTCCGGTGTTGGGAGCAGAAAAAGGACCATCACTCGTCCGATCCAGTTGCATCCGCAACATCCAAGTCCATTTTCTGCTCCCACCACCAGCGGCGCGGTATTGCCCCCCACTTCCTCTCGCCTTGCATGCATTCGTCGAGGATCGGGCGGGTAGCCACGTACACTGCGATCGTCTGCCGACGAACATTGATATACTCTGCGATAGACCGTAGCCCGCATTCCTCCAGCACGTCCTCCAATTTCAGGTAAATCAACCGATGCCCCGGCCCCTTGTGTGGTCTGTTCACCTTTGTCATCCTATAGGCAGCGCGAATATGGAACCCCTCCAGCCTAGCCAGGGCTGTTGGTGAGAGGACCCACGACTCGCTGCCATAAAGAAGCACGGCCTGCACCACGGCCTTGTAGAACTTCGCCGCAACGCGAGGAGAGGTGTTCTCGCTCCAAAGAACCTGCCCGACACGGGCCCAAGTGGCCCGAGCTTTCCGCAACTGAGCGCAGATTGCTTGGATGTCATCATCATCCTGCGCAAGCAGTCTCCCGAGATACTTAAAAACCTCCACCCGCTCCAACACATCCCCATGAAACAAAAACTGCTGCCGAAGGGCCAGTGCCGACGTTACCGCCGCCTCCCACTGCTGTTTCCGCTCAACCCCGATAGAACAATCCTTTGACGTGTAATGCCGAGGGTAAAAGGGGTTGACTTGCATCCCACACTGGTGGCAATGCCGAAACTTCCCCTCCGAAGGGACTACCACCAAGTCCATTGGATGAACATCTCGTAAGTGGCGGCGCAGGTTCCAACCATCCTTCAGGACGCCCTCGTACAGCGGGAACGGGCAGCACAATCCCCTGCCCGCTTGCCAATGTGCGATGGTGTAGGTCGTCGGGGGTCAATCCTCCAGCAGCTCCTCGGAGATCACCTGCGACTGGTAGATGTCATGGACATCTGCAAGGTGATGGCCAAGGGAACTGGCCAGCATTACCTTCCCACATTGACGACCCTCCACCGGATGGGCATTCCATTCAGCAGCCGTAACCCTCCCGCGCTGCATTCGACAGTAGGAGTCGGCCGGGAGCTGGGTCCGTATCCGACCCGGGGTGCAAATCATCGCTTGCATTTTCTGCGTGTTTGTTTGCAGCCCCACCCGTTCGAACAACCCGACGACAATATCCAGTGCGCGCTGGAGGAAGTCTGCGTCCCACAAAGCAAGATACGCATCATTGACATAAAAGATGGCAAAGAAGGTTGACATCAGGTCGTCCAACTCGGCCTCCTCATAATCGCCCTCTTCCCTCAGCTGCCGGAACCACTCACGGGCAACGGCATCAACAAAGATGTTGAACAGCTTGGCTGAAAGCGGGCCCCCCTGGGTCACCCCGCGACCAGCCTTGAAAGGCTGGCCATAGTTGTCCGACGCTGGGCACACCATGATGGCGTCTCGCCGGTAACTCCGGATGAGTCGAATTATCCTCGGGCCAACACCGTATTTTTCGAGAATCATGATACAGCGCTCCCGATCCATCACATCGAAAGCCTTCCTGAGGTCTAGGAAGATGCCGTAAAACGGCTGCAACTCGAGGTGCGAGAGCTGCTGGGCCAATTTGGCCTCGATGATCGCGGTCCCCATCCCGCGGTTTGCACGACACCCGCGAAGGGAATCGTGCAATGCAATGGCATCCAACCTCACATCCATTATCCGTTTGAGCACCTTCCAGATCGGCTCAAGCAGTCCAATCCCACGGAAGTCGGAAGTCCCCGCCGCCCTTCGGAATCAACACAACAATGCTCCAAAGTAGCTGGCGAGGGATCACGCCATGGGTCCAAACCGCTTGGACCAACTGGACGAACAGCCGCCAGTTATCCCCTGTGGTTTCATTGACGGGCGTCTCAGGATTAAAGTGCTGCGTATTCTACGGTATCGTAGGGAGCAGGCCAGACCTCCTGGTTTCGAACTCTCTTTGCCATATCATGCGTATCGTCTACTACAATATCCTCTTGCCTCCACTACCTAGGCGGCAATCCAATCGCAATCATGCTCAATAAACGCATGCTACTTAAAGCCATCCTCTGGATATATTGCTCGGTTTGCCGGGAATGCGCATATGGCTTTTCAGCCCCGTTACATCGCTCTCGCATCGCGATCGATCCCATCAAATCGATGACGCATCATCTCGTGTCGGCGACAACGCGCGACGGTGGTCGTAACGATAACGATCCCGCAACGGCTACGTGCGGCCGCAGGGAATGGACACGGTCGGCGTTTTCGTCGATGATCGCGACGACCATCGGCTTCTCCGTCGTGGGAAAAACCGAACCGGCGGCGGCGGCGGCGGCTTCCTCCTCCTCGGGCGGTGGAGAGTACACAATCTGGAAGACCGGACGCGCGCCCATCGTGCCGGGACAGAAGCCGAGGGACAAGGACGACATCAGGGGCACTAGGAAGGATCCGAACTTCCTGCGATCCGTGGCCGATTGCAAGGGCAAGTGCGAGAACACTCCCGGACCGGACGGCCTGGCGAGGTCGTCGACGGAGTGCCTGTCGGCGTGTCAGGATATTTGCTGCACGACATACGAGCAGTGCACTTTTGCCATCGTTCCAAGATAACCCCGAGAAAATGCGATTTAGTTTTAGGGTTACAATATGCTGGATTTGCTACGGACATCGCCAGCTGCAAAGTATCGGGGGTAGGGGGCAGGGAGAGTTGACACTTTGAGGACTAATCAACAACTGCTATTATTTTCTCGCTAACTGGATACGCATTAAGCCGACAAAACTTATGCTAATAGCCCTTGCATCTCCATTCAATATGTCACAGAGGCTTCCACCCCTCGTGCACGGCGACTATCCCTCCTGTCATATTCGTGTACCTTACGCACTCGAACCCCGCGGCCTCCATCCTCGTGACCAGCTCGTCCTGCGTGCAAAATTTTCGTATGCTCTCGACGAGATACTGATACGAATCGCGATCGTTCGCCACCACCTCCCCCAGCTTCGGTATCACGTGGAAGGAATAGGCGTCGTACAGTTCGGCAAGGAGCGGCACGTCGTTCGTCACGTGCGAGAATTCCAAGCACAGGAACCGTCCGCCGGGCTTGAGCACGCGCAGGGCGTCCCGCAACGCCGCGTCCACGTCCGTGACGTTCCGCAGGCCGAAAGCGATGGTGTAAAGGTCGAAGGAACCGTCGTCAAAGGGCAGGGACTGCGCGTTGCCCTCCACGAACCTCAGCGAGCCGGATTCGTCCAACGGTCCAGCGCCGTACCTTCGACGCGCCCGCGCCTCGCCCACGCGCAGCATTTCCGGATTGATGTCACAAACGGTCACGGACACCTCGTCCGATCCGGAACTCTTCGCCCGCTCGACGCAGTCGGCGGCGTCGACGAAACGGAAGGCGACGTCGCCGGTTCCGCCGGCTACGTCCAATATGGACAGCAGGGGGCGCCCTCCCTCCCCTCGATCGTTCCACGACGAGGCGGCAAGCCTCCTCACGGCCCCGGCCATGGACTTCACCCCCGTCATCCTCAGGAGCTCGTCCTTCCAGTAACGGTGCAGTCCTCCCGACATGAAATCGTTCATGACGTCGTAATTGTCGGCCACGTTCGCGAAGACCTTCTTCACGCGTCCCTCCTTCTCGTCGATCGACACGGACTCGTAACCGAAGTGGGTTTTCGGGCCCGAGACGTAAGATCCGACGACGACGGATGGCGACGGACGCGTCGGATCGGCCGCGTCGGGGTCCGCGGCTCCCGCGGAGGACGACGACGAGCGGCCGTGGCGATGGAGCGAAGACGGCGACGATGCCGCCGCATGACCATCCTCGGGGGTGGACGATATTATTATTCGAGGGATGCGATCGGCGGCGGCCCTCATGGATGGGACGGCGCGGCGTCGGGATGATGATGCCACGACGTTCGCCCCAAATACCCTTACGGCGGTCGTCATGATCATTGTTTAGGGCTAGTATGTCGTGCTGAGCCAGCAGGAAAGATATGAGTGGTTTTAGTCTTATGTATCTACCGTAGGTAGGGTTGAACAATTCCACACATCATAACACCCTACTATGCAGGAAGTCTCACTAATTGGGGCATAGGTTGATTATGACTATTGGACAGTATGGCTAAACTTACATCTACATCTTGTATGAGAATGACTGAAACGCGTCCTAA
The DNA here is from genome assembly GCA_036939755.1 of Stephanodiscus triporus. Lineage (NCBI taxonomy): Eukaryota > Bacillariophyta > Thalassiosirophyceae > Thalassiosirales > Thalassiosiraceae > Stephanodiscus > Stephanodiscus triporus. The sequence continues at coordinate 14,504 of JALLAZ010000064.1, forward strand.
TTTTTCACGTCATTGATCGGCCGTCGTCGTTGTCGAGCCACACGCCGCGCCGTCCTCGCCCCCGCGCATCTCGCCAAAAAGGAACGTCAGGTTTATCCTCCCATTCTCGTACCCACTCCTGAATCTGTACCTCTCGGTCTGATGGAACAACGCTGAATCGAAAATCACCGCCCGATTGGGCCTGTGATGGACGGTGACGTTCGCGAAGTCCGTCGGTCGGAGCAATCTCTCGACGACGAGGTCTGTGTCGGTGTTGTAGGACTCGAAAGTCCAGTCCGACGGCGGCCTGGCCGTGTACACGATCATCCCCCCCCCGTATCCCTCCTCCTCGAGGTCCGCGCCGTCCGCGCTAAGCCATACGTTGACGTTCACCGCCGCCATGTCCGCGTGGAGGTTGATCCCATCCTCCCACTCGCTGTCGTACTTGTACGCCCACATGTACCGAAGCGGATGTCCCTCCATTATTCGCGGCATGCTCTGATGTATCTCCCTCGCGACCTGGAGGAAGATCGGATCGTGGAGGCCGTCGTCGATGTACGATCCGACGTACTTGCCGAATCGGAGCGGCGTCTTCGTCTGGAACCAGTGCGTATTCCGTAGCAGGAGATCGCGCAGGATTGACAGCGTCCCCGGCGCGAGGAGGTCGTCGATCACGACAACCCCCGGCGCGGACGTCCCGACTGTCGTCGTCTTCGTCGTCTTCGTCGTCCTCGTCGTCGTCGTCGACGTCCCGTCGGCGGATGCGAACTCCTCGCGTCGTCGATGATCCGCGACCATTTCCCCCCCCCCCCCCTCGCAGAACCATTCCCCCTGCACGGCGTCCCAATCCAATCCCTCGTCGAGCAGATTGGCCCGTCCCCTCCACTCCGGATCGATCTCGTCGGACGTCGTCGAGTAGAGCGCAACGTTGTACACGTCCCCCATCCCCCGCGTCGTAATATCCTCGTTCGTGAACGCGTACAGCCCGTCCGTCGACGTCAGCGCGTCGAGCGGCGGCACCCCCTCGAGCACGGCCTCGTAGGCGGGCCCGACGACATCCCGGAAGTACGCCGACGCGATGCGATCATCCGTCGAATCGAGGATATTCGCTAGGTAATGCGCCTGCCCGAGGTCGTGCCTTAGCTTGTATTCCGACGTGTACGAGTTCCCTCCCCCCCGCGAGACGATGGCCGCGGGAAGCTCCCTCCCCCCCCTCCTCTTCCCGTGATGACGACGACGATGACGCGCGCCGCGACGACGGTAGACGTTCGACAGGGCCCAGTGCAGTCCGTCGAGGTCGTACGTAGAGAAGAAGTGCGCGACGTCGTCGGCCCCGACGATCGGGGGGAAGTGGACCGAGGAGGGATCGTCGTCATCATCGTAGTCGTAATAGTCGTCCCTCTCCTCCTCCTCCTCCTCCTCCTCTTCCTCATCGTCTTCGCCCGCATCGTCTCGACGGCCTAGGAGGTCGATGTCGTCGCATACGTCGTCGCCCTCGGGAACTATTGCCGCGACGTCGTTGGCGTCCACGGGCGCGCTGTGGAGGAGGAGGAGGAGGAGCAGGGACGACGAGACGACGAACGGCGGCACCGCGATCGATCGGCGGCGGCGATATGACGATGCTTTCGCCGAGGCTGCCATGACGGGAATGCGACACGGCGATGTCGTCGCGGAGCGGAGGAGGGAATCTCCCAGGCCAGGCATCATCATCCGTCATCATCCTTTCCTTGCCGGTTGGCGGCTGGACCGGATGTATGGTAACACCTATCAGACTTCAGTGTCGCGCCAAAAATGAATTGCCGTTAGGCTTAAGCAAAGTATCTTGAGATTCACTTGTGATGATAACAAATAGAGGTTATTTACGTGAAGTCATAAAAAAGGAGGAGTTCAATACCTCATGAGGAGATCGCTTGGATATTAGCAAATGCCTATTAAGTAGGGTTTTGAGAAACCAACACAGAGCTAGCCTCGACTCCACACATAAATCCAAGGCAACCATGTCGTCCTACGCCGCCGCCGACCGCCCCGCCGCCTCCCACTACAGCCGATACGACGACGACCTCGACTCCGAAGAGGAGGAGGAGGAACGTCTCCTCTCCGAGCAACACGGCGAGGCCTACGACAGCGAGGACGCCGCCGGTCCGAAACGCAAACGCGGCTCCAGGACCCAGGCCAACGCCACCCTCACCGAGGAGGACGCGGCCGCGGCGAAAGAATTCGAGGAGACTGTCCGAGCCAAGAAGGCGTTACGCCCATCGCTCCAGCCGTCCGACCTCAAGAGCCCCGGCGGACTGCTCTTCGTGCGTCGGTCGTTCCCCTCCCAGCTCGCGAGGTACCGTCAGGCGTCGTCGTCATCCCTCCCGTCCAAGGTTCGAGGCGCGGGGATCAAATCGAACGAGCTGGCGCGGAAGATGAACGTCGCGTCCCAGATCAACGCCGCGGCGAGGTACTCCCGGTCGCTGATGGGGGCGTATCGCGACTGGGCGCGCGAGCTCGCCCCGTCCCTCGCGGCGGAGGACGCCCTCCTGAAGATCGAGGACCTTGGCTCGAAGAGGGAGGTCAAGGATTACCTGCAGTTGATGCGGGATGAATTCCGCAAAGAGTATTTGACGGGTATTTACGGAGAGGAAAAGGCGGGGAGGATATTGAACGAGCTAGAGCACGGGCTGAGGACGCAGCGCCCGGCGGAGGACGATTACTACGGGACGGCGGGAGGAGGAGGGGAAAGGGCGAGCGTGGCGCCAAGGATGGGATTCGCCGTTTCGAACGACGAGGCCGACTTCGAGGGAGATGTGTCGGATACTCCACTGTCTTCTCCACCGGCAACGGTGGCGGCGGTGGCCAATCCATATACCAGTACGAACAAATATGGTGTCACTGCGTCCTCGGCCGAAACTAGTTTTCCTGCACAAGCAGCCGAAGACAATGATGGGTTTTCTCCCCGTGTCGATGTAGATACGCGCGCCGAGGTAGGCGGGGAGGAAGAGGACGAGGAGTCAGAAGCAACCTTCTCCGTGAATGGCGAGAATGAAATCAATGTCACCAATGCTGACATCTCTTCAGAGTTTCTTGCTGGGGAGTGGGCGATGGAAGACGATGCTGCGTCAACAGCTGCACCGACCGCAGAGGGAGATAATGGAACTGAAGCTTCTGCCCTAGAAGCTATTGATAATACTGAATCTGGCAATGGACCGAAGACTCAAGAAAATAAAATGAATATTTCTGCCGAGGATCAGCAAGGCGATCTCGATGAGATCAATGAAAACACATCCGACGACATGAAACTGAATGCCAACGATGACAACGATATTGATGGAGGAAATCTCCCTAATAGAAGTGAATTCCTTACTGTTGATGGTAAGACTCAGGAGACGCTCACCCTTATGGAATCTCAGCTCGACAATTATGATGAGTACTCACAAGATGAGCGCTTTTCTCAGATCAGCGAGAAGTTGGCTGGCGAGGCACCTACACAGATACCATGCACCCAAGATGACCGATTCTCTCAGACTCAAGATGATCGATTTTCCCACGAGGATAACACGGCCGATGAACGATTTTCTCAGGTCACACAGGGAATGTTCGAAGTGGATGCGGAAGACAGCAAAGGTGATGCAGGTGATGAAGGTGGAAATAATCCTTGCTTGGAATTGGGACAAACGTATTAGAGTCAGTTTTTTGTTGAACAAGACCCGCGAGTGGTTTACTGTGCTCACTGGTTACGAATATTATCACTGCCTAATACAATATCCAATATCGTAACAGTAGCGCTCTTCTCGCCTTTGCCATCTGCACCCACGGCACTTGGTTATTATGGAATTATCTACCAACCAAGCTGACTGCTTGATTCACTCTACTCTTCAGGAGATCAACCTGCTGGGACACGCTTCCACTGGATATCATCGACTTTGACTTGATCAGCGAGCTGATCCCAATAGGCTTCTTGAAGATGCATCCTTGTTTTGCAAAATGCACCATTTCCAGACTTGGATTACTTCTTGTGTAGCTTAAGATATGTTGGCCCTTTTTTTTTTAGATCGCCAGGGCTAGAGGTACCATACCCATCAATCGACTCCGTTATTGTTCCTATCCCACAGCTCACTTGATGAACTGTGGGAGAAATAATAGGAGCAAAAGAGGTTGTCGCCGCCCTGTGTTGAGGAGTAAGGCTGCCCAACTTTTTGGGGTGGACAGGTGAGGTCAAATGTAATTCTTCTTACATGTTACGTTGTAGAGTGTATCATAAGAAGTGTAGTACAATAATTTTTTGATTCGTACACAACACAGAGTGTTCTGACAATTTCTGACGTCCCACACTACCTACTTAAGGCTCATTCCCTTTTTTCCCAACCTTGCATCGCCAACCCCAGAACCCGTTGGCACAGAAATACGATCACGATGCAATGGAAGATATCGCAATTAATATGTGCATGCGCTCTTGTCGGGCATACCATTGTCGGCCACGCCTCCACCGCGAACGTGAAGGAGCTTTTGCAACACTTGGATGAACGGCAGCCGGATGAAATGGTTAATCGGCCCCGGGATGAACGTCCAAGCGAACCCATCCGCGGCGAAGGCATGACAGGTAACGTCGCAGCGAACACGTTCGCTTTATTGCGCACCTCCGAGGATGCTCGACGGACGAACATTCGCGGCAATAACGAATCCAACACAGAGCCAGAGAATGAGGATCCATTTGATGCGGATGCAGAGACTCTCTTGAAATACCCATGGTGGGTGAAAATTCGCGAGGAACCCGGACGTAATAGTTTCAACTTTGTTCCAGGGAGTCGACGCGCTGCTTCATCGGTGGTCTATGCATATAAATCTCCTCAGAACGACGAAAGGGCTGTGTCGAATGGTGCCGTGAATAATCAGTTGAACATATCAAATTCCTTTGACCAGGGAGGTATAAGGGATGTCAACGTAACAAACAACGCAATACAATCTCCGAATGGTACATCGCCCACTAATTCGACGGGAAGCACTGAGGCGTCGAGCAACGAGCACGTGTACGAATCGCCAAAATCACAGGCGTCTGGATACACGAGCGATGCCGCGGAGGACGAACGAATCGAAGAATACATGATAATATCGGGAGGATACACCTATCGCGATTGGAGGACCTTTCCCGTGTACGCGTTTCCGATCACAACCGCCGAACGCACGCGGAGCGGGGAGTGGATTGACCTGTCCCCCTCCGAGGCAGAGGAGGAGGGCGTCGATCCGCGCTGTCGCGAGGAAGACGACGCCGCGGCGCGCGAGAGGCTGTTCCAGGAGGCGAAGTTCCTCGACAACGTCGACGGCGGCCCCCCCGTCGACGATCCATGGGAACGCTCCTCGCCCTGTGCACCCTCCGGACGGATGGGGCACATTTCTGGAATACACGACGACAGGTTATATGTGTTTGGGGGTTTGATTTACGACGAGGAGCTGGCGTTCGGATATCGGAAGAGGGATACATTCAGGATGGAGGACGTCCCCTTCGTTTATAGGCTAAATTTGAAGGAGATGTTCGATCGTAGACGGGTGGAGAGCGATGGGGGGCACATCTCGCCGGGAAATGTGACGGGTTGGCAGCGGATCATCCCCAGCGTGAAACCGTACGCGCCCGGTGGCGTGCAACCGACTTTCGCTGCGGAGGTGCTCCTGTCGTACGTTAATAGGGGCGAAATGCAGGGTGGACTGTGGTCATCGAAGGACTCGGTGAGTGGTCACGATAAGCTCGTAATGTACGGTGGGTTGCGAATTTCGAATCTCGTGTATGAGGGACACGGCCATGGGGCGCCCTCGAAGTTCGTCAAAGGGGAAACTGCCTTCGGTCCTTCGTCGTCGCAGATGGTGTTGTCGCATAAGATTGTGGAATTGCCACTAGGGGACGTGTGGGCCTACGATTTCGACCTGAACTGCTGGGAGAGGATCACGAACGGGTCTGGGAGGGTAAGCTAGACGTGAAGCTTTGTTCGATCCGATGGATGAATATTGTTCAATCATACAAACTTTGCATCGCCTCGGTTCCTTCGTTTTAGGGTATAAATGTTCCTGTCGTTAGAAGTGGCACAAAAACGGAAAACAACAGCGATGCGACCGACAACAAATTGCCAACTAATGGAGACGACGACGTATGGGGATCTGATCTTGGCATCGATGCCTCGTCATACCCTCGCCCTCGAACTGCTCACGCGGCAACTGTAGTTGGAAGTCAGCTCGTCGTCCATGGTGGAATGGGTTTTAGTGGACACTTGAATGAATGGGACGGAAGTACCGAGTGGGAAACGTTGGATGACATGTGGATTCTTGACCTGAACACGCGTCAATGGACGAGGCGTTGGTTGTCTCCGCCACTCGTAAGATCGTATCATAGCTTGGTCGGGTGGAGTGCCGAGGTGGGATGTGAGGTTGAATTCCATAATTGCACTTCTTGGGAGAGCCCGGTGGTTGCAGCCTTTGGAGGTTATACAACTGATGTGGATGTTATTTCCGGAGAGGTATGTAGCAGTACACACTACTCTGCAATATTTTGACATCAAATACCTTACCTTTATCCATCATGCAGGAAGTCGCTTACGTCTTTGATGATTTGCTAGTCAGTTATCCGCCATCTTCAAAAACGTACTCCGACCTTCTTTTACACCCAACTGAGATAGACGACTTGGGTTACGAAGATTCTCCAACACCGTGGCTTAAAGCTAGCAGACAGGGTTCAGAGGGCGTAGACATGATTTCCATTCGATATCAACATTCGGCCGTCCTCTCGAATGAAGGAGTACTCATAGTGTGGGGGGGGAACTTTCAAACCACTGCCCAGATTGACGGAGTGTGGATGATCAACATAGCTGGAACAGAATCTACCATCAACTTGGAAATGGCCGGAGAGGACGCCATCTTTGATGAGTATGATCGAACCATAACGGCTCTGCACACAATCATTATCATGTTAATGTTCATGAGCATCTCTCTGACTCTTCTGCTGGGTCTCACACAACGATACCAAGAGATTGTTTCACAAGCCAATGATGATGCTGCCGTGGCAACAGGGATTGCAATGGCTGCCCAAGACTTTGGCGGCGGCGTCGTGCCGACTCGTCGAGGAAATGGCCTTCACCCAGAGATAATTAACACTATTCCAAGAAAAATCTTTGCCAGAGATAATGATGCGACCGAAGAGGGTGAGCAGTGTTGTCCAATTTGCCTAGTGGACTACTCTGATGGGGACGAACTTAGGGTGCTTCCGTGTGGTCATTATCTCCACAGATCATGCCTTGATGCATGGCTGGCCAGCAATCCTTCGTGCCCATCATGTCGGTATTCTCTCACGGAGCTTGTTGACGATCGATCAATGCTGCAGTTAAGGACACTTCGATCTCGTTTAACAAACCACACAGCATTTGTTCGTTTCATCGGTAACGACTATGCAGATGATATTGAGATGACTGATGCCCATCTCCAAAGAAGGACTATTATAGATCTTCAATACCTACCATCTTCCCTTTCTCTCTCGGAGGTGGATACAGCAACGGAGTCTATAGGGGAAGGGTATCTACAGGACGACACGGTCGAAGATCCAGATCCACGACATCATACTGCCATAGGCCAGATAAGGGATTGGAGGAGCAGAAGGAGGCCACTACAACGTGACCGGAGGCTGCCTAATTTCTATTTGGAAACAGCCTAATCAGCCTATGCAGGGATGGCAGCCTCAAAAGAAGTCATGTAACGACATAAAACCGGCACTAAGTAAACAACGTTGATATGAAAATTTTGTAGTCAACTCGACCATAACTACATCATCATCGCGATCTCAGTCGATCAAGTAATACAATACCATCGTTGGCAACGTCACGAGGTTTGCATCCTAGGTACTATTCCTCGTCGCTGACCTTTCGCTTGACCGCTCGTGGCGCCGCCACCACAAAGACATCCGATAGCTTGGATTTGTGTCGTTTAGCAGCAGCAAACGTAAGACCCTTAGGGGGCCCATGAATAATGTTTAACAAGAATTTGAGAACATTCATAAGGTTCCCATCCTTATCCTCGTCCAAACGGACACCTCCCATTCCATTCTGTAGCCAGATGGACCTCGGGTCTGCATACATTTTCGTGTGCACCCGCTTCTCCAACTCATTTACGTTTATCGCACAAGTGGATGAGAAGAGGTCCTTTACGACCACCCACCCATACTTTTCCCTCATATCCTTTGCGGTTACGGTGCCTCCGTCCGCATCAAGGATTAGGCGTGTGCCGTACCCTCGGGCGGATACGCTGGCCCAAGCCTCAACATCAACTCGATAGTCCCGACAAACAAATGCGTAGAAGTTGTTGTTTGCTGGCACAATTTTCATAATCTTTTCCACAATTGCCGAAGCAAATGCTTCGAGATCCTGTTCCGTGAGGACGGGATCAATGCCAGCGCCTCTTTTCCTATGCTCTGCATTCTCGACAATCTTTTTCTCCGATAATGCCATGGTTCTCTTGCCATTCACCTTGGCATTCCACTTGTCCATGCACTGCTTCTTTTGGAGCAAGCAAAAAACGAATGAATGAATGAGAGACGTCGCTAACGAAATGAACGAACGAATCCAGGACAAGTCGGCCGGCCACTCAGCGTCTGGATCCAGTAGTCGTCACCGGCGACTCCATCCTTCCCGAAGCCACCGTGAGGCTCGTAGTCGACTTCGTCGTCCTCGTTGTCGTCGTCGACTTCGTCCGACTCTCTCGCGTGCGGCGGACGACGATGATGCCTCCGACGCGTTCGATCAATCCGGAGCCGTTTGAACTTACCTTCTTCACTGCCGCCTCTTCCGACCTTTCACGGCCCATGTTTTTCAAACATGTCAACGAGCAATGATGAAAGCCATCAGTGCTTTTGTATTCAACCTGTGCTCTTTTCACACAACAGGAGCACTTCGACGGCATATTGGACCGTCGACGGAGTGTTTTTGAGTTGCTCATGGCAGGCAGGACTGGACTGTGAGCAGCCATCGTCAAATTAACTTTGAATTTTGAATCGCTCTAGGTATCTTTAGGCGGTTAACGCACTACATCCACCACCAAGCTTACCACTACTGGTAGTACTAGACCTACATACGGCCCTTCAAATAGATAGAAGTAAAAATGCAGAATGGTAACATACCTCATCGTTACCACGTGCTCTTATTATCTACTCCAAGTGATACCTAAACAATAATCGACGCGCACAAGACAGGGTAACTTTCAATCTATTTGACATATTTCAGCGTAGCTGTGTTCAGGTCGTACGGAAGACGCTAGAGCTCAAGGAGTAACCCACACTGCTCCTATTCTCCTCGTTAAACAGGTCGAAGTGGACTGATCTATGATTTTTCTTGGGAGAGTTTTCCAATGGTATCCCCGAATAAGAGGGCTGGATGAGGCTCGATGGCATCTGCCCTATAGCTCCATCCAAAAACTGATCTGTGGTCCCATCGGTCTGCGACCCCTCAGTCGATACCATGCTTAGGAGTTCGTAACGGCTCGAGTGGGGGGATGCGTCGACGGACAATCCCACTGAGGAATTGAAGCCATCACTATGTTTGCGAAATAAATATCTCTGGCTGTCACCTGTAGACAAAGCACCCAACGATCCTCTCCTCCTTTCAGGTGTGAGCATTCCCACACTATCCGCATAGTGCATCAGTCCTTCGTCTTCCTCCAAATGATTGAAGAAGTAGGCGGTCAGCGGATCCAGCACAAGCATTTTTAGCGCCGGGGTGACGGCGAGGATCCAGCGAATGCATCTTGAATAGCCGACCGCTGCAAACGTTGCCAGGGTACTTTTCATCTAAGGCAAAATATGTTCATGGCCGACAGGCTGGCTGAGCTTTGTAACGATGAGAATGAGGATGATTTCATAGCAAAGTACACTCACTAACGACGGAAGCAAGTCTGGTAACGTAGGGTGATCTAAGACTTGAACCAGGGTGCCTGGGCGAAGAGCGCAAAGAAAGCGAACGCGGGTGCAGGAGCAAAGGTCTCAGCATGAGTTCAATTTCGACTCTCTCACTTAGTAAAATAAGCCACTTACCCGGGAGGATACACCTGGTAAAAAAAGGCTTTCTAGAATAAAGATCGTTAGTCGTTGGCGGGTGGTCTTCGTCTGAACCGGGTGCGATTCAGATCAGAAGTAGGGTAACTTACGGGATAATCGCGTGCGTTGCGGAATCGATTTCTCCAGTCGCGAACCACACGAATATGTCGAAGAACACCACGGAATCGACAAAGAATTCAAGCATCCTCCCAACAAGCAAAAATAGCATTGCATGGGGTCCGCTTGGGGTGCAAACCGCAACCACCGGTGGCGACCCTAATATGTGGAACATGGAAAATATGTGCCGTCGAAAGCGATTGATAGGATCCATAATGAAATCAAGAGCGTTTTTCATTTGTTCGGGTGCCTTGCAGTCGACAAAAAGCCTGCTTACGACCTGAGACAACGGCACGGAAAACGATTTAGAAAGGTGCCTGTATTGATTGGGAAAAAGGTGACTGGCAAGAGTTAGGAAATTCAGAACTACGGATGAGATAACGCATAACTCGCTCACCACGACGCACACAATCGCGCGATCTCTAATATTAAACAATTGGTGACGGTCATTCTCCAAGTGAGGCTGAATCTCGTCCGGGGGGAGATAAGGTATCGACGTGAGGATAATAAGGAGCGAAGAGACTTCAAATAACGATTAGAATAGTTCCACTTCTCAGAATTGATGGTTGCTGTAATGTCTTGTGATAGTCTCGTGATGCGGTCGTATAGATCAGATGTTGCCGAAAAGGATTCGTTGCCAAAATTCATATAATCGTTCTGGATTTTTGTCAGCTGAATCGATATCCTTTTCCCAAGGACTCTCTTTTTATTATATGATTCCATCACCGATGATGAAATTTTGTTCAATCTTGTTGACGATTGCAGGCTGAATGAGGGGACTCGAGCAAGGGCAGTCTGTACTTTGGCTAACTGCAATAGATTTTGTATGTCAGTAAATAATAATGAAGGTCTTTCGATTCGACGTTGTTTCTCCTTTTCGCTCCTATTGGATTGGATTTTGGCCTTCCAAACCACCCTAACCTGATCTTGCAATTTCAACCCCTGATAAAATAACAGACAACAATTTAACAGGCATCAGATGTATGACAAGCAACTGATTTTTAAGAGTTCATCATCAGAGTGCTTTGCAAGTCTTGAAAATAACGCACCATTCTAAAAAGAGGGCCCGCAAATCTGATGAACCTGATCCACCTCAAAATTACTTGTAATCTCTGAACAAAGCGCTGGGGTTCCCTGTGTACTCTGAATGGAAGGATATTAGACCAAAAGAAAGATTCAAGAAGACCACGAAAAGCCGAAGTCAAGGCTGAGTACGAAGACAACATTCTGTTGATCCACTGGGTAGCTACGGATGAATCATTTAGGCTATCGCTGCCACAATGAACGTGAAAGTCCGCAACGTCGAGGGGTAAAATGAACAGCCAAAATGCAATCGTCGCAATCGCTGGAATCCACGATCGCAGTACTTTGGATACAGTCGAGACTGCTTTCCTTTTATGATTTTGATCGGCCGCCGCTCCAAGAAAGAACATCGACAGTTTGTGGGAACTTCTTTGGGCAGCGCGTAAGAGTGATTTTTCAAGCTCATCAAGAGCTCGATTGTCTAGTGCTGCCTTCCTGGCCTCCACTGCCCGGACAAGAGCCTCCACGATACACAGAAAGCAGAAGAAGAAGCCCATCCATACATACTGTGACAGTGTAAATGTTGATTCCCGAACCCGATCTACGAGAGTGTAATTGATTGAAAATTCATCGTCCTCGTAATTGAGAGTTGATCGGCAATTTTCATCAGCTCGCATCAAAATTGTGATGAACTGTATTTCAAGTATGGCCGCAATGGCAAAGATAACTCTCCAAATAGACCGTATTGTGGACCGCCACCTCATTGTTTCATAGAGAGTCTACGAACAATGTCGGTGTGGGCCGAGATGGGCGTAGCGTCTTGTTGGAGTCGAGCTGAAAAAAAAGCTGCGAGAGGACGCCAAACAAATTTTCTCTTATTTATGTCAAGAGTATTGCCGTCGAGCGTTTTCATTAGAAATCCTGCCTTTATTTCTTATTCATTGCCCCCCGAGGAGCGAGGAATGTGTGTGATGAATCGTTGTATGATCGATAATACCTCAGAGAGTAAACATTCAATTATTTGTTCGTCCACCGCCAGTGTCAGTCAGTGTCCAAGAGAGGTTGTACAGAAAGTGTCAGTCAGGCATTGTCCATACGCAGAAAAAAAACTTCCGAGTTGGAAAAACTTCGGACTTTTCCGACCCTTTTTTT
>JALLAZ010000065.1:0-29146 GCA_036939755.1 Stephanodiscus triporus
TGACAAATGTGCAGGTTCCGCACTTGAAAAGCACCATGATGATGTTGGTGGTGAGTGTAGTGGCAAATAATGTAACACCACGCCAGTCATATTCCATATTACATGGGTTGCCTACCATATATATTCGATATTACATGATGTGCTTGCCATGTATAATCGATATTAGATGAAATGCACGCCATGTAATAATGACTATACATAGCGAGCACAATGTATAGTTGATATTACATAAAATGCTTGCCATGTATGATCGGAAATACATGGCAGACAAGCCATGTAATATCGAATATTGTAATCTCTCGGCGAATATATATTTGATATTACATGATATGCTTGCTATGTATAGTCAATATTATATGATATGCTTGCTATGTATAGTCGATATTACATGATATTCTCGCTATGTAATATTGACTATACATGGTAGACAAGCCATGTAATATCGAATATTGTAATCTCCGCCTCGGCGAATATTCGATATTACATGGTATCCTGGTCATGTAATTATGTAAAATCGGAACCACGAATTTCCGATTTTAGCTGCGACAGTCCGTCAAAACGGTTTCAGTCCCTCGTTTCGGCGGGAAATGTTGTGTTTTGAACGTAGGAATCAATAGTAGCATTTAGGTCCTGACGACCCCCTCCTCCGATCCCCTCCTCTCCAACCAGACGATGACCATGCCACACCAACGCGAGCGCAACGCCGTCCGATCCTCGGACAGGATCGTCGCCGGGCCTCCACCGTCACGCGACGACGACGACGACGAGCTCCGACGTCGTCGTCATCGTCGTCGATTCGCCATCAAGCTCGCGTTCGACGGCACGACCTACCGCGGATTTCAATCCCAGCCCCATCGCAACACGATACAGGATCAGGTCGAAGGTCGTCTACGTGGACTCCTCCGACGCCCGGTAAGGATCGAAGCGTGGGGACGAACGGACGCGGGAGTGCACGCGACGGGTGCGGTGGCGACGATAGACCTGTACGAGGAGGAGGTGATCAGGCTCGCGGGCTCGACGATGCTGGCGGGGAGGAGTAGGAGGGGGGGGGGGAAGGAGGAGGGGGGGGGGGGCGGGCCCCCGCCAACGGGGGGGGGGGGGGAGGGGGGGGGGGGGGGGGGGGAGGGGGGGGGGGGGGGGGGGGGGGGGGGGGGGGGGTGGACTCCCGCCAACGGAGGCGGAGGAGGAGGACTCGGACGCGACGACGGCGAGGGCCGCGCGATTCCTCCGCAGCGTCCTGAGGGAATTCGCGTGCGACGCCGGCGGGTGCGATCATCCGAGGCCAGGGTCCATCGTCGCCCGGTCGGTCGTGCCCGTGCCGCGCGACTTCGACGCGCGTTACTCCGCGCGGTGGAAGCGATACGCGTACTACGTCCGCTCGACGACGACGGCGGCCGCCGGCGAATCTGGCGGACGCGGCGGCGGCGGCGGCTGTTCGTCGCCGTTCGCCTGGGGTCGACACTCGTGGCGCGTGGGGAGGGCGCTCGATCACGACGCGATGGTCGAGGCCGCGTCGATGATTAGCGACGGCGAGCGCAACTTCGAGTGGATGTGCGTGTCGCAGCGCGGCGAGATGCGCGACACTCGAAGGGGGGTGACCCTGCGGGTGGAGAGGGTGCCGACGCCGCCGCGTCGTCCGCCCGAGGACGGGGACGACGATGGGGGGCAGCCGTACTTCTTGCGTCGGAACGACGAAGACGATGACATCGCGATATACAGGATCCGTTGCACGTGCAATTTCTTCCTGTACAAGATGATGAGGAGGATCGTCGGGGTGCTGGTCGCGGTGGGCGGGGGCGACGCGAGTTTGGACGCGTTGAGATCGTGCTTGGACGAATACGACGCTTACTACTACCGCCGCGATGACGATGACCAATCGCAGAACGACGGCGCTGCCGCTGACGCAAAGAAGAAGAACAACAAACCCACGGTCCCTCCCAAACTGCTCCACACGGCGCCGGCGAAGGGTCTGTGCTTGGAGCATATTGAGTATGACGTGGTCATATGAATAAAACAATCGTTTATCCTTTTCCTTGCAAAATATCTCAAAATCTACTCTACTTCATAAGTAATATCAGCAGTGGCCGATGTTGCTGATGCGATGATTGAGTATGAGTTATCGTCTCCCACGTCCTTATCCCAATGTGCGGGAACTGCGACACCATGATTGAATCAACGACATCACGATTGTAATATCGCGACATCAGAAACTAATCCAACGGGTCATACTATGCGGTTTTATACTTGTGATATTGCCATAAGTACGCATGATGTGCAGTTCAAAACATATTATAGATTTCAATCGACGACTGTTCTATTTTTCTGAGGGACGAATCTGGAAGAGTTCACCCTCGGGAACGAATAATGAAAGCCCCCCGCCATCTCGCCCCCTCTCTCCTCCATCTCGTCGAAACACGACGTGACTAGATCCCTATACAGTCGATTGTCCATCTCGTTGTACCTGGTCAACCTAAGTACGTGCTCGAACGAGACCCTCAACGGGACCTTCCTATTCGCCTCCCTCGCCTCCTCCCCGCAGTACATGGAACTCGGCGCATTGAACCCCCTAACGCCGCCGAAGTAGTCCTCCACGGCGCGCACGTATCGCGGATCGTCGAATTTCGAATATACCAGTATCATGTTATATCGCAACAAACGATCCCACGCGAGGTTGTACTCGGTGCGCCATCCGTCGTTCGTGCATCCCCTACCGGAGAACGCCTGCAAGTAGCAGTTCACCGCGCACGAAACGAACGAGTACGGGACGTCGCACCTCGATTCGACGAATCCGCCCGTGGAATTCCACGACTCGAAGGGCATGGCGTTGGACGACGTCGGAACGAACGACGGGTCCTTGACGAGGCGTCGACATCCCCATCGGGCGTCGTACTTGAAGTGACTCACGGATCGCTCGACCGGATCGCGGATATTCGTCACGTAGACGGTGTCGTCACGCTCGCCGACCTCCTCCTCCACGTGCGCGTGTCCGTACTCCATGACGCGCAGGTGCACGCCGTAGCGCGACGCGACCGATTTGAGGTACTTGCGTATCATCGTTCCCCCCGCCTTGCGAACGTGGTAGAAGTATATCCTCCTTATCGGGAGGGTGGTGTTCGAGTCGCTCCACGCGAATGTCGGCTCGTCCCTCCCTCCGTTCCTCCTCTTCTTATTCGACGACGACGACGACGACCGCACTGCGACCTTCCAGTGCGGATGACACGACGGCAGCAGAGAGCGCGTTGTCAGTCGTCGTCGTTCGTCGGAAGTCTTCGTCGTAATCGCCGTAGTCGTCGTAGTCGTCGTCATCCTATCCAACTCGCCGATCATGTGCCGAAGTCGAAGGATGTAAAGGACGCACGCCAGGAGCAGGACGAATATCTTCGCAGTGCGTCGTCGGATCAACATCGTCGTCGTCGTCGTCGTCGTCATCATCATCATCACGTGAACGGGAAAAAAAGGCCCCCGGATTATCCCAACTATTGTCGTGGTGGGCGCGATGGTTGGATCATGGGGCGATAATAATAATATATTATGAATATGGGATCCGCGCGTCGTGGGGGGGATATGTAAGTATTTGTACCTACTTATCACGCTTCCTCCTCCGCGCTTTAAATCCACGTCGGGGAGTCTTCGACTATCTCTCTAGAGAGACCCTCGGTCGACGCCGGTCGGACCGTTCATGCCATGGCGGGCGATGGTGGGTGGGCTAGAGAGAGGATTCGGAAGAAATCTGTTATGTGACGGGAAGTGAGAAGTGAGAAGTGAGAGAGTAAGTACCGTAGTTAGAGGGCGGCGGGCAGGGAGGAGGGGTTATTTTTCTTCTTCGCATTTTTCAGCTGGCCGACTGACATCCATCGTCTGTCGATCACCCCAACGTCCCTCATTTTTTAAGCTCCCCATCGCATCCATCCTCTCTTCTAGAGTTATTTATTTCCCCTATCGTGAATGAGGAGAGGAGTCGAGTCCAACGTGCTTTAACCAACCAACAACCATCCCCTATTATTTTACCATCGTCGTCGTCATCGTCGTCTTCGTCATCAATGATCATCACGAGCGCGGTAGTGATAGTCGGGGGACTCCCTCGGACGAGCTCCATCGTCGTAGTAGTCGTCGCAATCGTCATCGTCGCGACGACGATGGCCACTACGACCATCGCGGCGGACGCCGGGGGATGGTCGGCAATATCATCGTCGTCGTCGTCGTCGTCGTCATCGCTCTTATCCCCCCCCCTTCCCCTCCCATCATCGTCGTCGTGCCGCCGTCGTGGGAGGGGGGCGTCCTTCGTCGTCGTCGTCGTTGGGGGGGGGAGGAGGGGGAGGACGGGATGGCGAAGGAGGACGTCGTACGGATACGTCAACGACAACAACGTCGGCAACAACAACAAAGTCGTCACGGTCGACGCCGTGTCAAGGAAGGACAGATATCATCGCACGATCTTCGATCGGGGAGGGAGGGACAACGATTGCAAGCGGCGGCGGGACGACGAATACGACGACGGTCCCTCCCCCCCCCTGAGCCTCCGCCTCGGGAGCCCCACGGCGAGGACAACCATTATTATCATCGCACCTCCTCCCCCCCTCGGAAGGACGACGAGTCGTCGTCACGGGATGACGAAAGGCGAGGAAGACGGATCGATTATTGAACGGGGGGATATAATTATAATAATGGGGGTCCGCGATGGCAGCCGACCCGATGGGCGTACGCCAAGGACTTCGTCCGGGGGCTCGACGGGGACGATGATGGAGACGGGAACGTGAGGGACGTTATATACGATTGCGATTACGATTACGATTACGACAAGAAGGATCGTTACAACTACGATGGAGCGTACGAAAAAGGCGACGTCGAGGACGACGACGACGACTACGACTACTACGGTCGAACGACGGACGATCCCGCTCGCCCGGGGGGACGAGGATGGAGGCAGCCGTCGTCGGAACGATCGGCCGGCGGGGATCGACCGTCTTACTTGTCGTCGTCGTCGTCGTCGTCGTTGTACCGCATCGTCGGCGACCGGTACACCGCTGACAATTTCCGACGGGGGGGCGGCGGCGGCGGCGGCGGCGGCGGCTTCTACGGAAGCGAGGACTTTCGACGCGGGCCGGTCCGCGGTCGACGCGAGGACGATCGTTATTATGCCGATGGCGGGATGATGATGTCGTCCGCGTCGTCCTCGTCGTCTGGATACGACGGCGAAAATAATTACAACGACTATTTCCGACGGGGATCGGAAAATTCTCGCGTCGACGACGAAGGCCGAGGTGATCGGCATGATCGACGATGGCAACGATCGTACCGTGCGACATCCGCCGGCATTCGGGGACGAGACTACTACCGGACGACCGCCGCCGATGACTCCATGAGGGAGAGGGGCGGGGGTGGGGGGAATATCCGACCGATGGGGATAAAAAATAATGGCGGACGAGAGATCGCTTTCAATCGTAGTCGATCGAGCTCGATCGGCGAATACGCGAACGCCCTCGGCCGTTGGGCGAGGCAGGGATACGATGACGCGTCGCGAATGTCACCTCCGTCGTCGACCCCTGCTCCTCGAGAGCGAGGAGGCGTCTACGACTTTGGGAGACGGGGGGAACGACAACAGCAACAATACGGTCGCGAGGTCGCTTTCGACCGCAGCCGTCCTCAACGACTCGGAGCGGACACGAGCGACTACCGGGAGAGGCAAAGTCAGCTATTTGAGACCAAGAGCACCACCTTCGGTCAAAAGAGTCGTATGCCGCAACAGCAATTCGGATCGAATCAAATACAACAATACGCGGGTCCGGGGAAACGGGAAGAACAACAGGCGCGGTCGGAGGGGAGACCGAAACAGAAGCCGTTCGGAAACGGGTTGGAAACGGTCAAAGAAATGATGGACGGGTTATCCAATCTAATCATGGATAGATCCACGAACGAAGAGGAACGAATAACAAAGGTCTTGCTGTCCGATGCTCGACGGCTTCTCGTCGCTGAACCAGCAGTCAGGAATGCGTTGGGAGAAAAAATCACGTTGGGCAAGACATACTCACGATCATATACGTCGACCATGGTCAATGGTATGACAAGATCGCGCGTTCAAATTGCCTTCCCGATCACCGGCAATAATGGCATCGCAGGCCAAGGAACTCTGATAGCTAATCAAGATGGAATAACTCGTCTTGAAGTCGATGTTGGTGGGCGCGTCATTGATGTGCCAAGTAGAAGTAAAAATTAAGCATAAATTACTCAGCACTTTCGATTTGAACATATCATTCTGAATTCTCAATTACTTGTTCGTCAAGGTAGAATTAATTTAATCTTGCCTCCGTACAATTGAAACTTTGGGTTGTTTTTGTTTTCTGTTTGTTAATGATTCTGACCGGTTGCAAATTTACACATGTGGATTCGTATTATTTGTAGATTCTTATTACTTAATTATGAATTCACATAATAAACTCGCATGCATGTTATGATGTCTGCACGCAGTTGGTGTGGTATCAAGTTCCAAGTTCACATGACTCAGCGTTCAGCGAATCCACCCCGTCACGAGATGACGACGAATGATGCACGAGACGATCGACGAATGGTAACGTGATGAGATATTGTATGCAGCCACTCGGCGGCGTCCTCCTCCTTCGTCCGTAGGGGTAGATTGCATCAAAGGAGAAAATTACAAGTAAAATTTTGATGTTGTAATCGTTGCTAGCTCAATCCTGTTCCGTCCTCGTCGACGGAATCGTCGGTGCTGCTGTCTTCGACGAGGTCGGTAATGTCGATAATGCGGGACATGGCGCGCGGATCGTACCGAGAGGACGGGGGGGCTGCGAAACAAAAAATGCAAGCTCGCAGTGTGCGAGATCGGAGAATAATATGATGCCGCCCGAAGCAACACCCTAACCACCCAGCCAACAACGAAAACGCGTTATGATTCTCCTGGCGCGAGCCTTCCCGCCCTCTGAGTCACGAACGCCCCAAAGCGGTCGTGTGTGTTGTGTTGGCAAAAAAGCCCTATCGTATCGGTGTGCTTTCTCTTGCAACAGCCCTTGTGAGAGACTTTGTCGACCTCCTCCATCGACGACGACGACCAAATAATGCATCACCCCGGCCGACACGCGGCGACGCCGGAATAAATTTAATGGTCGGGCATAATCCCGTGAATAATACATCAACGCGGAGACAGTTAGGCTCTGAAATAAAAATAAAAGGCGGCCGATGAAGAAGAATCTCCTCGTCGCAATGATCGGGTGCGGCACGACGATCCTGCTCGCATCGGTCCTAGTCGTCGTCGTCGTCGTCGTTGGGGCGATCCCTCCCCCCGCCGCCGCCTCGGCGTGGCGGGACGACGACGCGGCGCCTGGGTCGGCCGACCTCCGCCGCCTCGGCGGCTACGCGGTCGACGTCGGAGCAGTCGAGGCGGCCGGGGACGCGCCGGTCGACTGGTCCGACCGCGGATCGAGGATGATGAGGTGGAAACGATGGATCGACTCGCGGCGGCGTCGGACGGAGATGTCGTCGCGACAACGAAGACAAGGACGACGACGAGAAAGGGGAAGAGATAGGCCGGGCAGACGGCTCGGCGTTCGGAGGCTGGTCTCGGAATTGGAGGAGCAGTCCCCGATCTACGCGACGATGCACAGGAGCCTTCGGGAGAAGCGCCACATTGAGTGGCAGCGGGATCAGGCGAGGCTGCTGCTGCTGCGACGACGGCGACGACACGAACCGGACGAAGAATACGGGGGAGGAGCTTCGTCGTCCTCCTTGTTCTTACTGGCGTCGTCGACAGTCCGACGACGACGTCTACGTCTACGTCGTCTCGAGGACGAATTCGCCGACGCCTACAACACCGTCGGCTCGACCTACGGCACCAACATGTTCTGCGGCACCTCGTGGGCGGACGCATCGACGTCCTGTGCCTCGCGACAGAATTGCCCGTCCGGACAGTCCGACGAGTGCATCACGCCCGGACACAAGTGCTGGGCGTTCACGGAATGCGATACCAAGTACGGGGACGGGAAGGAGTTCAGCGAACTGCACGGCGTCGTGGGGGGGGAGAACCTCGCGGCCACGGGCGTCGGCGCGGCCGCGTCAGGGGGGTACGTCGGCAACCTAAGCAAGGTCAGCCCGAACGCGACCGATCACAGCTTCTGCGGGGTCGGGTACGAGGACGCGATATCGACCTGCGCGCATCACTGTCCGTCGGGGAACCTGAACGATTGTCCGATCGGGATGATATGCTTCACGGGCACGACGTGCGACGCGCGGCTGCTGACGAAGGCGCCGCAGCCGCCCAGTCCGACGACCGAGCCAACGACTATCCCTGGTGGAGATGTCGAGCAAGCTGAACAAGTACTTTTGCGGGTACGATTGGAAGGACGCGCAGCAGAGGTGAGGAATACATGGTGTCCTGTTTTGTTTTGTCGTTGTGCCCCGTCGGGAAAACGGAAGAAAAAAGGCATGAAAGATGTGACACGGATTCTTGGGAGAATGATCTAGAGATGTGTCGGCAATTGGTCGCCCTCCGGCTGAATCATCAGCTAACATGTTGTGACCTCGCTGATCTATTCCGTGACTGTGTGCCCTGGTTTCGTGCGGACCGGGATTCAATCCCCTCTCCCCTCTTCCCCCTCACCCCCCTCCCCCCCACGTGCCGCCTTTATCTTCATCGTCATCGTCGTCAATCATCGTGTAGATGTGAGGTATGGTGCCCCTCCGGAAGCGACGACGACTGCCCCGAGGGTCAGCTGTGCATGGCCTTCACGGAGTGTAACGCCAGGGGTGGGTTGGAGGCCATGACGTTGGATCAGATCGAGAAGCAAAATAACGAAGCTGGTGATGCATCTGCTGCCGTCGCTGGTGCCGGTGATGGTGGTGGCGGGGTGACGCCGTCAAAGCCCACTATTAAACCAACGAATAAGCCGTCGATGAGCGCCGAGGAAGCTATGCATAGATATTCGTTTTGCGGTTTATCTTGGGATGATGTGAGTCCGGATAAAGCTGACTCGAATTAAGAGCGTATACAACTTTCCTTGAAACGTTGATGTTTCGTTGAAATGAACGTATAAATCTTTACTTGAAAGCCACTCACATCGCACCGAAAATATATCCCAACAGGCAAGGGACAATTGCGACACTAAGACACATTGCGCGGATGATCGCGATTGTCCGGAATCCGAATTCTGCTGGACTGAAACTCCATGCGATTACTACGCCACGGAAATGCCCACGACGCACCCCCCTCCAACGATGAAACCTAAACCTACGCAACAGCCAACGAAAAGGTGAGTGAACTCATCGAAGAAAATGAGCTAGATTTTGTCAAGGCTGACACGATGAATGACAAGAGAGTGTTGGGGTAAATGTGCTCTCTTCTGTTCACATTCATTTTACTGAGCTATGACGAGCAAGAAGTGTCTGGCTTCCTATGCTTTTGCAATGCATTTCAAAGTCAGCTCATGCTTCTAATAAAAATCTTTTCGTCCACTACTCTACTTCAACCAGGGGTCCAACCAAGAAACCTACTCGACGGCCAAGTACAGGGCCGACAAAAGAAGCAACCGATTTTCCCACATACAGTCCGAGTATTACGGCTAAGCCAAGTACGTTATATTTTGTGTGCATTTTTTATTGGCATGAAAGAGTGGCTATCGTAACATCGCTTTCAAGGCCTCTCTCGCATCCATTATGATTTTACTAAACAAATTACTCGCATCTATTTGTCACAGCTGATAAACCAACGTATGACCCGGACGACCCATCACAGACCTTCTTCTGTGGTACTTCGTGGGATGAAGCCGATAGAACTTGCGGGATGAGGTGTCCCAGTGGAAATTCTAACGATTGCCCTGGGTAAGTATTGTCGATGTTCATTTTTACAATCATCTATCTGAAGTGTCATGACGTCAAATCAAAACATCTTACGTTAATCTCCTCATTTCATCTCAATTATACATCACTCCTTCAAAAACAGAGAGCTAGAATGCTGGGCATTCACATCATGCAAAGAAGAGTTAGGCATTGAAATGAATACTACGCAGCCGTCGCCAACGATTAGCCCCACGTTAGTAGTTTACGTTCCGGGGTACGGTGGGGCTCAGGTGCCGGTCTTTGGTGGGGTAGATTATAACCAACTGCAACCTACAAAGAGTCCTGCGCCGACGGGAAGTAGTAAACCAAGCATGGTACCGTCGCTCCCGCCCGCAGTTGCGGTGAAGGAGAAAATGGCTTCTTATTTCTGCGGTGAGTTACAGACTAAGCTGATTTTCATATTCCCGCTTGCGTTTATTTCTCAATTCTCACATATTGATGATGTGATGATTACTTCTCCTCAAAAAACGTCACTCGCGCGCTTGATTATACTCAGGAAAAGACTGGAATGATGTTGAGACGAACTGTCATTCTCCGTGCCCGAGCGGGAGCAATAATGAGTGCAAGGATCCGGAACATATCTGCTGGGCCTATGTCGAAGCGTGCAGGGCGACAATGACTCCCACTGGAAATTCAGTCACTGAAAAAATACCAGCGCTTTTGCCCTCGCCAGTCACCAGCCCGTCACCTCTATCATTGTCATCAAACGTAGATGATTGGGAATCTGACGAGGGGCTGTCTGACTCCGGAGAGAACTGGGGGTCAGACAACGAAGTCAATAATGAGGGCGAGGACCTGGGGTCAGGGAATGAGGTCAACAATGAGGCTGAGAACTGGGGGTCAGACAACGAGGTCGATAATGAGGGCGAGGACCTGGGGTCAGGGAATGAGGTCGATAATGAGGGCGAGAACTGGGAGTCAGACAACGAGGTCGATAATGAGGGCGAGAACTGGGGGTCAGACAACGAGGTCGATAATGAGAGCGAGAACTGGAGCACGCCACAGCCAACAATATCCAGCGAACCGACGTCTCCGAAGGCGCCAACTCAAAAACCAACGTCAGATCCGACCATAGATCTCGAGGGTCATCTTGAGAACTTGAAGACTTCGTATTTTTGTTCAGAAAGCTGGGAAAGTATTGATTGTGCAAATGCGGAGGAGTGTCCATCCGGTGACAGTAAAGGTAAGAAATCTAGGATACGTTCAAGATTGTAATCAAGTATTGGCTACCAACTCAAAGAAACTTCTCTTTAATGAACAACTCAGATTGTCCAGGAACGAAGCAGTGTTTTAGTGGAACACCCTGCATATCTAAGGAGCAGTCATCTGACAAGGACCAATCGCCCGAAGCGAAACCAACCGGGGGTAGGGACTCAGATTCTTCGGAGGGCAATAGTGAAATAAAAGTCGATGAAGTTACCTCCAAATTCTTCTGCGGTGCTTCCTGGGAAGAGCTTGTGGAAAATTGTGATACTGCCAAACCCTGCCCAAGTGGCTCCAATGCTGAGTGTGAAGGAGGTCACTTTTGTTTCGCCAACACTCCATGTGGAGCAACTGATGCCTCATCTGCAAATGAAGGTGGGACTATTTTGGGTATCTTTGATTTTGCATCCATGGTGGATGAAATTCCTTCATATTGCAAAGGCGGCGATGCTATGTCACGAAACGTTGGCTACTGGCAAAGCTGGAGCATTCAGTAAGTTACACCTGAATTCAGTTTCTTTTACTTATTTTGAAGTGCCTATCTCATCGTGAGTAACGATTATCTTGAATATGCAGTCGAGACAAAACCTGTAACCCATTTACAGCGGAATCAATCGATGCATCATCCTACACACACATCGTCTTTTCGTTCGCATCCATCTCTGCAACTGGCATACTTGAACCGTGGGATTTCGCTGCTGACATTGAAGGCGGACAGTACAAACAATTTGTAGATGTCAAAACTAAGTACCCAGGAACCAAAACTATGATTGCTGTCGGCGGTTGGACTCACAATGAGCCCGGCAATGAGCGTCTGTATAGATTTAGCAAAACAGCTTCCACGCAAAAGTCTAGAACCTTATTTGCGCAGAGTTCTGTGGCATTTATGAGGAAATACGGGTTTGATGGGTATGTCAATTGTGTATTGTTGTTGCTTCCTCGTACTTTGCCTAACGCTTCGTGTTCTTCTATTGCCGAACTGTTGCAATAAAGGTTGGACATTGAGTAAGTACTTATGTGTTCCTATTGTCGAGACAATGATTTCAATAGCTCATTCACAAGGTCTCTTGCTATTCATCCTTCTCTGTTTGTCATCCAGCTGGGAGTACCCCGGTGACGAGACTCGCGGTGGCAATGGTAACATCGACAAGGAAAATCTTGTTCTCTTGTGTCACGAGCTCCGGAAAAACTTCGATGACGCACCTGAGAAATTTGAATTGAGCATGGCCATTCCTGCATCAGTTGCTCGATTTGAAGTCGGTTTCGATTTCATCAACTTAGCGCCTTCCGTTCACTTTTTCAATGTTATGGCGTATGATTTACACGGCATATGGGATGAGCCTCGGATTGTTGGGGCTCATTCCGATATTGTTGGAATAAACAAGGTATGCATCTCGACAATGATTTTGTTTGCCTTTTGCCATTATTGATGAGCTGCTGAGTACCTATGCCCATCATGGACTGCTCGTCAGGCGATTGACTACATTTTGACCAACAGCAGTGTACCAGCTTCCCAGGTATTGCTTGGATTGTCAGCTTACGGCCGATCTTTCACACTTTCAAATGATAGATGTCTGTCACTTGGATGTCCATTCACAAAGAATTCCAATGTAACTGCTATTGGTAAGGTTATTTTTCATTCTCTTGTACACCATTGATGCAAAATGTGTTCTGACCTTGCACCTTTCTTTTTAATGTATCATTTATCTTTCAGGAGGATGTCTAGATACTAAAGGATTTGTTCCATTTGTGGAGCTGTATGAATGGGAAGCACAAGGCAAAAGTGAAGGATATGATTCAATCACAGTGGACATCGCCACCTCCACTGCAGTCATGATCAAAGACGACGACCAGTTGATATCCTATGACAATGCCGAGACATTCAAATCAAAAGTAGACTATGCCACGACTAAGTGTCTTGGAGGAACCATGGTCTGGGCTATTGACATGTTACCGCATGAAACTCAAAGTGCTGGTGGAGGTGATACAGGAGGAGCAGGAGTTCTAAGCGAGGAAGAATCCGACTTAGCATTTTGTGGCAAAGACTGGGAGGATGCAATATCGACTTGCAACCGCCCTTGTCCATCAGGTCTATCTGATGACTGTGGAACAGGTGAAATTTGCTTTGCCGGTACAACCTGTGGAGAGGGCGGAGGAGTTGTCGCAGTGAGCAATACCTGTAAAATTTGCCCTGACACTACAAGTCAAGGGGTTCTCACATGGGTCGAAATCGAAGTCGATATGAATGGAGCTTTGACTACGACAAGATGTGGTGACTTAGATTACGGGCTGCTTCTATCTGTGACAACTGAAAGTGAGGTCTGTGATACTTTGAAATTGGAACATGGTGGAGCATGTTGTTTCACGTATCCTATGGATCAATGCACCTTGTGTAACAAGGACCTTGTCAATTACAACATACGCTCGGATTTGAATGTTACCATGCCTGATGGCACTGAAGTAACGTGTGGACTTGTAGACCAGATGTTAGCCCCGGAGGAAAAAGGTTCCGAACAATGTGTCACTATACAAGATGCATTGTTTGATGATTGTTGCTATAGCCAATGTAATATGTGTGACGGACAAGGACTGAAATGGTGGGTGGAATTTGAGTTATCAGCGGAAGGTCGCAAAACACAAGAGGCAAGTGAAGGAGGAGAAGAAATGGAGACGGAGGACGTCGAGGACAGTGATGAGGAGCACGGGGAAGCAAGTGGACAGCCAACCGCTGGTCCCTCGGCACCTTTAATGACATGTTCATCCATTGATGCTTCTCTTTACACAGACTCTATCGAAGCTGAAACGGATGAATGCTCTGAAATTAGAAACCTATATTCTAGTGAATGTTGCTACACCTTTCCGACAAATGCGTGTGGCATATGCAAACAAGGGGACACTGCTGCCCTAACTCTGATTTGGGACAACGTAGTGGATTATGACGGTAAAACTTTATCCTGTGGTGTGGTCGATAACATTCTGAACACAGAAGAGGAGGGTAGTCCTACTTGTACTTCCACAAAAGAGAATCTCTTTGAATCTTGCTGCTTCGGTAAGTGCAGCCTATGCGACGACGCACAACTTGCGTGGGACTTCACAGTCAATTATGATGATTCGACGAAGACTTGTGGCGACATAGAAGCCATATTCGCTGCCAATGAAGTGGAATCAACCAGCGAAGAATGCAGCTCCATCAAAGCGGAATATCAAGGCGTTTGCTGTTTCACACCTCCTATCTTTCCATGTGAGCTCTGTCCAGAATTAGTTCGTTGGGATGAGGCTGTTGAATTTGAGGGCGCGGAGTCTACTTGCAAGATAGCTGCAGACATGATGAAAAGGGAGGAAAATACTACTGATACATGCTCTGCCGCACGAGAGGTATGGATTATACTCGTATCACACATTTTCGTCGTGCACAAGTTTTACAATATCTTTGTACAATTTTGTTATGTCATAGGGCATGGACCCCACCTGCTGCTACGAATTGTGTGACATTTGTGGACAGACCTTAATGCTGGACTGGGATGCAGTGGTTGAATACGATGGGGAACGCATTTCGTGTGGTGACTTCAAGCCGATTTTTGGCCAAAAAGAAATTGAAGAAGGAAGTGAAACATGCTCGGATATCAAGTCAAATTTTAGCGATTTGTGTTGCTACACTCCGCCAATCGTTCCCTGCAATTTGTGCCAGACAGAGTCTGATTTCTTGGATGCGTATTCAGATATTGAGGTTGATTTGGGGGGATCAGCAATGAATTGCACTGATTTGTAGTAAGAAGAATTCTTTTGAATTTCTTTGCATGTATTGCATTTTCTCATTCCTTGACCTGTCCTTTGTTTATCTCCTCAGTGATTACTTGTTTCGCAGGATCGAGTTGGACAGTGACACATGTTCTTCCGCGAAGGAATCAATCGCAACTGACTGCTGTTATAAAAAGTGTGCCATCTGTCCTGGAAACCAGCTCCAAGACTTAGAGCAAAGTATCGAAATCGATGGTGAAAGTATCTCTTGCCTGCAACTTCACACTGTTAGGACAACTGACATCGCCACAGATTCCAGTGACTGTCAGTCTATGCGATCCCAGTTCGCTGATCCATGTTGCTATACGCCACCTGAAATTCCGTGCGTTTTATGTCCGGAGGAATCCGTCAGAAAGGACATCTTAGTTGACTTCAATGGTGGATCAGAAACATGTGAAAGTGTCGCCAATACTCTGGGAAATCGCGCAAGTAATGGAACCGACGAATGCACTTCAGCGAAGACCGAATTCCAAGAGTTTTGCTGCATGGATAAATGCAGTCTTTGCAAGGATAGTGAACAAATTGATTGGGATGCTCATGTAGAATTCGGTGGAAGTAAAGACGTTTCTTGTGGAAGTTTTGACTGGTATTTCACAGACAATGCAATTGAGGAAGGATCGGGAAATTGTACCGATTTACAGCATGCCTACGGAGAGACTTGCTGTTATGAACCACTTAATTACTCAACTCCTGCATGCACACTGTGCAAAAACGGGGAAGAATGGTTTGATCTCAATAGTGACGCCATAGTATATTTTGAAGGGTTCAACAGAACATGCACAGAAGTCAGCAACTCTCTATATCGCAAGACTGAGGATGTCAGTGGATTTTGCGGCGCTGCACGTACTGAATACTTTTCTTCGTGCTGCTTTGATAAGTGTGATCTTTGCCAGGGAGAGCAGTTGGACGCCAACGTTGAAGTTGTGTACAATGGCACTGCTACTACATGTCTGAAGATCGGCCTTGCATTCGCGACTGATATTGTCATGGAAGGTTCGAAGGAGTGTGACGCAGCACGAGGGATACTATATGAGCCTTGCTGTTACAAGACCCCCACTGACCCTTGCAAAATGTGTTCATACCCAGCTGGAGGTCAAGGAGAGGTTCGAGGTAATGTTAGCGTGAGCTTTTACGGCTCAAGTACAACTTGCAACGATTTGAATAGCTTTTTGGTTTCACGAGAAGAGCAATCTGGATTCATGTGTCAGTCCGCAAAAACAGAGCTTCAACAAGAATGCTGCTTTCAGAAGTGTGGTGTTTGTAGCAACTCTGTTGATCTTCACTGGGACAATCCAACCACTTTCAACAACATGACATTTGCCTGCGGAGAATTAAGTTGGATCCTATCGGGGGAAAACGTAGAGGATGGATCCGAAGAGTGCAGTGAGATGCAGACAACTTACTACGACGATTGCTGCAACGGTCCGTCTGCACTAATACCAGATGCTGCTAAAAAGTGTGACATTTGTCCATCCGGGAAGGATTGGTATGCGCAAGTCATTCACGCTGGGAGGCCGATGACATGCTTGGAACTCGATTCTGCGTTGTTGCGGGAGGGAATTTTTGGCGGCTCCGCTGAATGCGAACAAGCAACGCTTGATTACTCAAGTCAGGTACAGTTGAATTTACTCGTTGCGTCTTCGTGATCTTCAGCAATTGAAAGTGTAACTTGTGACTTATATTTTCGTTTACAGTGCTGCTACATCGCTCCAGAGAAACCATGCAACCTTTGTCGCGTGGGAGAAAAAGCATACAGCGTCTTAGACCAAACTGTCTCGTTCAATGGAGCTGTTGTCAATTGCTACGGAATCCATAATTATTTGTCAACAAGACACGAGGTAGAGGATGATGAGTGCGTAGTGACACAGAACGAACTATTCGATGATTGCTGCTATCCCAAATGCAGCCTCTGCCAAGATTATCAGTTAGATCCAGAAATGTTAGTGACTAACGAAGGAAAAACTATGGGGTGTTCCGAAATAGAGAATCACTTCATTGGGGTTAGGGAAATTACACAAGAAAGTGAAACATGCGCACGTATTCAGCAAGAGCACTTCAACAGTTGCTGTTATGATGTCCCTTGCGATATTTGCGCAATTGGAGACGTTGATTATGAATTACTCGTGCATAAGCCTGTCACATACATGGATGTGAACAGAACATGTGGCGATTGGTCGACACTGGCATCAGAAGAATTAAGCCAGAACGATGTCTGCAAGACAACAAAAGCCGATCTCTTCGATTCTTGCTGCTTCAAGGAATGCAACTTGTGTAAAGATCCGGGGCGGGTAATTAATTGGAATCACCCTTTGACTTACGACGGCCTTGCGTCAACTTGTTTGGACGTCTTCATGAATTTGCGAAGCGAGGGGGTACAGGACGGTGATGACCTATGCCAGAGTATACAATTCACTGTGTCGCATGAGTGCTGTCTTAAAATGCCGGTGAATCAGTGTTCACTGTGCCAAAGCAGCAACGGCACATATTTGAATACGAACTGGAATCAAGAGGTAGACTATCTGGGTGACAAGCTTACGTGTGGGGACATCAACGCCCTTTTGAGTACGGAAGAACTAGACAGCATACTTTGCCTTTCAGCAAGGGATGACTTATGGAATCCCTGCTGTACACCGCAGCAAGGTGGAAATGCGCTTCTTGGATTTGGGCAACCATTGGAAACTGAAGTTTCTGATAGTGATGGTGAATCTGGCATATCGGGATGGGATTCTTGGAATTCTACAGCAGATGAAGAGGATAATTATGGGTTAGGCGGTTTTTTCCGGCGCAATAAGGCCCAAACATGTCGCTCTACTTCAGCAGCGTTGATGGTGCTCCTTGTGGAATTTGCTACATCATTCATTATAATTTTATTCTACTAAATGCATAACTAATGACAAAGAACAGATATAAACAATAGTGGTTTTCGGCGTTAATCTCTACCACCCTCCCTCCCTAAGAACTGTTATATGCCTCTTAGAATTAGGGCTTCCAAGGATCACTGAAAAAAAGCATATTATTTAATAGCGGCCAAATACAATTAACACATGCATACCACGGCCAAAAAATATAACCAATCACACAAAGACTCACTTGATATATGAAATCCCTTCAACTTTGTAACGTCCTCGTCATTAATTCTCACGAGCTTGTCGCCCAATCTTATTTCTTCCCTGATGGGACAGTATTCCTTGATGTGGCTCACGTATGGCAGGCCACCGTCGCGAGGCGAATCAACGACGATGCCCAGTTTGCCGGGGGGCGCCATGATATCGATTCTCGTGCCGGTGCGCACCGTCGTTTCAGAATTCTCCGGATTCACCAGGCCTTTGTCATTCTTCTGTCCCCCGGCCGTATTCTGATTGGACCTCATCTTCTTCATATTCCTCAGATTCTTTAACAGCTCATACTCCCGGCCTTCGTAACTCGACAGCATCTCCTCCGTACTCCTTGGAAATTGGAGGGCCGCGCACAGGGTTATGATCTCGGCGCGAATCGCCACCGCATTGTCCGCGGGCTTCGCGGCCGGCGATGCAGCATCGGCCGACTCTCTTTTCGTCCCGCCATCGGAGCTGTTCTCCCTCAGAAGGGTTATATTCCTCCTCAGATTGGTTTTCTTACTGCCCAACAATTTTGACACATCCTCCGCCGACATCTTCCCAACGTCCCAGTCGTCCACGGCGAGTATCTTGTCGCCCAACTTCACCTTGTCCGCCAGGGGGCTGTCTGTGCAAATTTTGCATACGAACGCGGGGCCGGGGGGCTCGTGCGGCTCCGGGTCGAGGAGAACGACGCCCAGCTTTCCGGGGGGCGCAACGACGTCTATGATTGTTTGCCCAGTCCCGTTCCTCGTCGAGGCGGCGGCGGATCCGTCGGCCGTGTAATCGTTCGGAGTCGGGGGCGGCGTGCATCTAGGCGACGGGAGGGCGCCCAGCAGCGCGGGGTCGTCCGCGAGAAAGTCACCCCCCGCCTTCGCGTCGGGTTCGGCCGTAGCGACCCTTAGAATGGTGATCGTCCTCGTCGCGTTGCCGCTCCTCCTCGACAGCATCTTGCTCAGCTTCACGGCGTTCATCGTCTGAACGTCCTCGTTGTCCACGGCGATTATGCGATCCTCGAGGCGTATCTCGTCCTTGACTGGACAGGCATCCTTGATCTTGCAAACGTAGGCGCACCCACCCGCTGGAGGGGTTTCCAAGACTATACCGAGCTTCCCCGGCGGGATGATGACGTTCAGGACCACATTCGCGGTGGCGGGTGGACCCCCGGGGTCGGCGCGAACACCGTCGTCGCCCAAGTCTCGCGACTCCGAATCCCCGTCGAAACGCCTCATGCTCGACGACGGGCCGTTGCCAACCGGGGACATGTACTCCTTGTCGTTCCGCCCCCGTCGGTATGCGAAGAGCGCCAGGGCCGCGAGCAATATCGCGCCGCCGCACGCCGAACCGACGATGATGTATATCGTATTCCTGCTCATGTCGCCGCCGCCATCGTCGTCCCCCTTTGTCCCATCCGCCATCGACGCGTGCGCGTCCGGGGACGGCGCGAATCGGACGCCCACGGACTCGACGCCGTCGTAGTCCGACGACAGAGCTCGCAGCGACGAGATGTACATGTCGCGAGCCTCCCACGATAGGAACGGATCCATGGCGACGTATGCCTCGTCGTAGGTCGTCGGATCCGACGTCCTGTAGGCGCTGCGCTGCCTGTACACGATCCGCGCGTACGACTCGCCGTCGTCGACCCCTTTCGTCCCGCGCATCGACCAGCCGTCGCCCCGAAGCCGCCTCCTTTCGCGCGATCGTTGTCGATCGTCCTGGTAGATCAGTATGTTCACGGTGACGTTGTACGCCCCCGACCCGAGGCCGTCGTTGGCGTCGTCGTCGCCGTTGAAGTACCGCTCGACGTGCGCCGCGGTCGCCTCCCTCCACGCACCCTTGTCCCTGATATCGCTTATCCCGCGCATTACCATGACGAGGGGCCCGTACCATTCCCCCCCGACCTCCTCCCCGACGTAATATCCCGTCGTCGTCGGATACGACAATGAAGAGGGCAAGGCCGAGTGAGGCGCCGACGATCCCGGAGAGGATGGGCCGGACGACGGCGCGACAGAGGGGGGCGAAGAAGGGACGTTACTTGGGAGGGGGGTGCGGCGAAGGGCGGCGAGGATGGATCGATCGATGGAATCGACGACGGATGGTACGAGGTCGTCGGCGCATTATTTGTGGTGAGAGATAAGTAGGGACGGGAGGACGGAGGACGGATGAGGATGACGGCGCAGGCGACGGCGAGCCTAAAAAAAAAATAAACAAATTCAAAAAGTTCGGTCGACGGTCGCCGCGTCCTGGTCCGGCGCGGCGGCGCGCCCTTGATCCGGGGGTGGGGGGACTGACCTCGACTCGCCCGCTGTCGTACCCGCGGACGTCGGCGCCATCGACGACGACGACGACGACGACGACGACGACGGCACCGGCACCGGCACCGGCACCGGGACGATGGACGGGAGGTCGTACACCAGCCCGACGTTAACGACGATCCCGATCTCGGATGTCACCTCGAAGCACGGCGTGTTCCCAGTGCTCGGATCTACGGCGCCCGCCGCGACGATCGTCGTCGTGTCGTCTCCACCCCCCTCCTCCTCGGCCGGATCATCGAATACCACGACGCCCCCCCCGTTCCCCGCCCACGACGCGTGGGAGAGGGCCAACCATTCGGGCGGCCGGACGCTGACGTAGTACGACTTGCCGTCCCCGACCGTTATCGAATCGAAGGAGTAACTCCCACCCCCGTAGGACGTCTCCGTCGTGCGCAGGAGGGGGAAGGCGACGCTCGGATCGCACGAGAACAGCCAAACGCTAACGTCGCCCTCGCCCCGCATCTCGAGCGGGTCGTCCGGATTACGCACGCCGTCGGAGTCGCGATCGAGGAAGGCCACGCCGGATATCGTGGCGGTCGTAGTCGCGGTCGCAGTCGCGGATGCCGTCGTCGAGTCGCCGAATGCCCGAACGTCGTCGTCGTGGGTCGAGGCAGTAGTAGTCGTTTGGCCGAGCGCGTCCCGGGGCGCGATCGAGGAGAAGCGCGACGACGACGACGACGACGACGACGACGACGACGACGACAGCAGCAGCGCGAGGACGAGGACGACTGCGGCCGAAGACGACGACGACGAGGACGACGACGCGGACGGGATGACGATCCCCGAGCGTCGACGACCGCCGCGGAGAGGACGACGGCGCGTCGTCGTCGTCGGCGGCGGCGGCGTCGTCGTCGTCGTCGTCATGCCCTCCGCCGTGTGTGGACGAACGACAATGCTCCGACGACGAGATGCGAGGGTGGGTTCCTCCGAGACCTCCCGATTCCCCCTTTTTTTTATTTTCCGCTTCGGCGGCAAGGACGTCGCTTGACTCTCGTCGACCTCCTCCTCCGGGTGTGCCGCGCGCACCGAGATTGGGGCCGTCTATTCGTGGGGGGATATTATTTGGATTTATAGCGACCTCCAGCTAGAGTACAACATGCAACGGACTCTCTTTTTCATGTTGGCGGGGAATAGCTTTTTGTATCTTTGTCGTGAAGTACCACATTGGACGACAATCCAACAAGATATGACTTCTTCACCGAATGGTACTAGTACTGCCGTGGCTGACCTCGGCGAGGCGGCGGTCCTCCCCTACTTCGGCGGTCTCGAGGGAGAGGCATGTCGCCTCGCCGTCATCGACGCTTGGAAGGCCCAGAACGACACGAACCAACCGATCGGGGGGAACGACCTGAGCGTGTCGTCGTCCAGCGGCGTGACCTTGATAGAAGAGCTCGACGCAGTGATGATGACCGAGCCCCTCTTTCAAATCGCCAAGTCGTACTGCCAGTCCCAGATAGACGCGTACAACGTGGCGGCGGGGCGGGGGTGGTATGTCTCCTCGAGGCGAATTCGGCGGGAAAATACAACATGACCTACAACGAGTTCTGGGAGCAGGGAGCTGCTTTGTACGATGGAGATTACGATCTGGCATTGCTGTTTTCGCCTTGGTACTCGCCGACTGCCAACTTCACCGAGGTGGGAACATTGTCGACCTGCGTGGTGGGCTGCTACACTGGCGAGGGATCGGGATGCGATGAATGGAAATCGTGGCTTACCAACTACGGTAAATCACGAGGGAACAGGTTTGCAGTCTGGAGTATAGCCGCCTTGATGGAGAATTCAACAATGTCCAACTCTGCGCGGCCATGGCGGTCGCTAATCCAACGAACATGTCCAAACTCGAGTACGTCAACACGCTCCGATACGAGTCGGCCGTCGAAAAAGAGTGCGTCTACAAGGCTTGCTTTCCGGAATTGGGTGATGCAGTGTTGGCGACCTCCTGCCCCACCACCACCATCACCACCGGAGTCACCAGCAGTGGCGGTTTCAGCTACGGCGTGGTGTCTGATTTGAAGATGAGAGCTGCCGTACTGCTTTTTTCACTTCNGCAGTGGCGGTTTCAGCTACGGCGTGGTGTCTGATTTGAAGATGAGAGCTGCCGTACTGCTTTTTTCACTTCTTGTTGCGTGGCTTGCATGATACACTTGTCTTTTTACGTGTGATTTCGAATACTGCAATCTAGAAGTGGTTTTGCTCATTTCAATATTCAGCTCTCCTCTGTTCATTATGCTCGATTTTCCACCAGCTGTAGTAACATGACGGTTGAAAAGGCACTTTTTCATATCTTATCATCATATCTGTATAATAATTATGGTGAACAGTCATAATTTTTAGGTGGGGAATGTTGCTGTACGAAGATGATTGCTCGGCGCCAGAAGGATGGCCCCATTGGAGACGGAATGACGTGAATTTAGGCGCTGATTGCAATGAATCCGCGCTTTACTCTCGCATGGTTGCAATTCTCTCAGCGTTGGTTCGATCATCAATAGTTGGACCTACGTGGTTGTAAATTGGAGACTGGGTTGGAAAATAGTTTTAATGAAGTGGCTGATCGAGAATGAACTGTAGGCGCGATAAGTAGCATTAAACGATCATGCTTGACGCGACGCTCTCTGACTCCTCAACGATGACTTTGTGCAAGGATACAGCCGAGTGGTGATATGACACATGACGCTCTAATAGTCTACAGCGCACTCCAATGCCAGGTGCCGCACACAAAATCCACGCTCTACAGCATATTTATTGTTATCGATACGATTCAATCTCAGTCGCTCTTGCATGTCAGGTGCCACACTTTCAATAGTTCTGCTTGTATTCCTTCAAAACATCTCCGGCGATTACCAAGTGCTGAATCTCGCTCGTCCCCTCGTAGATCTCTGTAATCCTCGCGTCCCTGTAGTGTCGCTCCGCCGGCATATCGCTCACGTAGCCCATCCCTCCCAATATCTGAATCGCCTGGTGCGCACACATCGTCGCCGCCTCGCTCGCTGCCAGCTTCGCCATCGCCGCCTCCCGCGTAAATTTCTCCTTGTTGTCCTTCAATTGCGCCGCACGCCACGTAAGTAGCCTCGCCGCGTCCCGGGCCACCGTCATCTGGCTGATCTTCGTCTGTATGGTCTGCATCTCGGCGATGGGCTTACCGAAGGCGTGGCGCTCGAGGGCGTATTTCACCGCGCAGTCGATCGAGGCGGACGCGATCCCCAGCGCCTGACCGGCCACGCCGATTCGTCCGCCGTCGAGCGTTTGCATCGCGATTTTGAAGCCCTGGCCTGGCTGTCCGATTAGGTTTGATTTGGGAATTCGGACGTTGTCCATTATGAGGTTGGAGGTGGACGAGGCGCGGATCCCGAGCTTGTCTTCCTTAGCCCCGAGCGAGAAGCCCGGCGCGTCCATCGGGACGACGAATGCAGAAATTCCCTTGTGCCTAGTTTTTTTGTTTCAAGACGATCGAGAATGGAAGGGTGACGATCAATTAACCTTACCGAAAGCGGAAAAGCAAAAAACACACTGTACCACCACTCACTTCAAAGATTTATCCGTCGTTGCAAACACAATAGCGGCACTCGATTCATGCGCATTAGTAATCCACGCCTTCGTCCCGTTGATTATCCACTCGTCCCCGTCGGCCGTGGCAGTAGTCGACGCCGCGCCGGCATCGCTCCCATTCCCCGGCTCGCTAAGACCGAAGCACCCGACCCGCAACCGCCCCGCCCCGTCCTTCTGGTGTCCAGTCCATGGCGCGACGTACCGCTCCTTCAATTCGTCGGAACCGAAGGTATCGATGGGGTAGAGGTACAGGCTGTTGTGGGCCGACATGATGACGCCGACGGACGCGCAGCCACGGCTGATCTCCTCCATGGCGATGGCGTAGGAGAGCGCGTCGAGTTCGGACCCGCCGTGGTCGGTAGAGACGTTGATTCCCATCATGCCCAGTTCTGCCTGTTAGTTTGAGGATAAGGTGTTGTTTGTGTTTTATAATTAGCGAATGAGATAGTTTACCAAGGGAATATAGAGGACAATGAGAATAAGAGGAAAGGGTTTGTGCTTCGTTGGCAAGGCAGGGTAATTCCCTAATTTTTGACGTGTGAATTCATCTCCCAGTGAATTCATCTCCCATGTGAACTTGGAAGGAACCAAATATTCATCTCTCCTCCCCAAAGCAACAATGCGTATCGATCCGAGCTTTTATGATTCCGGGGCAATTCACGAACCATAAATCCAACGGCAGCAAGACAAAAAGAAACACTCCAACGATCAAATCGCGAACCCCCTGCCAGCATCCAACGATAAAAACTCACCAACTTTTCCACGGCCTCCGTCGGGAACGAGTGCTCCTTGTCCCACTTGCCTGCGTTCGGACTCAGCTCCTCGTCCGCGAACTTGCGGCACATCTCGTACACCATCTGATGTTCCGAGGGAAGCTGGGAGTGGGTGGTGTACGCGCGCCTATCGCCGCAGCCGACGACATCGTTCCTGCCGCTGTTGATATTCTTGTTCTTGTTCCTGCTATTGTCGTTGTTCGATTGAATGGCGAAGCGTCGCGGAGACCAGTCGACGGCCCGTCGTCGGGCCGATTGGGATTGGATATTGCGGGCGAGGGATAGGGCGAGACGCATGGTGGTTTATGGTGTTTGATATTACTTCCGGGGCGATTGGGACTTGTTGTGGGGATGGGTCGTCAAAGATATATGAAAATAATTTTGTATTTTGTGGTGTCAGGTGTCGCGGGGTCGGGAGGCAGGCGAAAATGCCTCAATGACGCGCCGTTATGTTGTGAGCAGCTGTTTCCGACTACCCGCCAGAAGGCGAGTCACGCTAGGGACTCGCCGTCTC
The DNA here is from genome assembly GCA_036939755.1 of Stephanodiscus triporus. Classification (NCBI taxonomy): domain Eukaryota; phylum Bacillariophyta; class Thalassiosirophyceae; order Thalassiosirales; family Thalassiosiraceae; genus Stephanodiscus; species Stephanodiscus triporus. The sequence goes on from JALLAZ010000065.1 coordinate 25,088, forward strand.
TGAAAAATCTGTCGTGTGTCAACTCCGTGGAAAAAAAGCCTCAACGTGCTTCACCGGATGATGATGATCTCACCGCCGCGACCCATCACTCCACGTCCAAACGGGTACGATATGGTAGTAGAGTACTTGGTTTTACTGGCCCCACCCACTGAGGCTCTTTCGGTTCGGCAAACCCCAACACCGCCAAAAAATTCGGCCATTGAAGGCACGGAGTGGGGTGTTAGTTTACTTTCGGTTCACGCCAGTAACCGACAATTTCTCAAAATCTCATTCATTTTGGCCAAGACGATTGCCATCGCGCGTTGTAGCTGTTAGCGGGGGTGGTGTTCGCAACATTATGGTCGTGGAAAGTAAATCGAGGGCGATCGTCGGCTCAGCCTGTTGCTGCCTGTCATCCATGTGGATTGCTGGAGGCGCCGTTTGGCTATCGCTGCCCAATCCCACCTCGTCGTTCCCGTGGTCCGCGCCGAAATCACACCGATCTCCGACGCGACTGATCTCTCAATCGGTGTCTTATCCGACGACGCGGGTATCCTTCCGACAGCACTACGGGAGCGAAGCGGATCAGTCTACCGCCTCCTACACTCCCGCAATAGTTCCTGTTGAGACAGAAATCAGTACAGAACTCTTACAGCAGCACTTGCTCGAGGGGTTCATCGCCCACCGAGCTCTTATGAATTCGATGGATCTTCAACCCGCCTTCGAGCAAACTGTTGAATTGATAACCTCAAACTCAAGACCGAACGACGGAACGGACGTCGCCACCGAGCCACAATCGAGCTCCCAGCCGACGACTCCGATAATATCCATCCTCAGCGACGTCTGGAAGGCAAGGCTCCTCCTCCTCCTTTCCGCGGCGCTGTACGGAACCAACTTCACGCTCGTGAAATCCATCGACGAGATAAATGGCATGTCGGTGGGCATGGCGAGCACGCTGAGATTCGGCTTCGCGGCGCTGGCCATGCTCCCCCTGTTATTTGCGCCGATCGATGCGGAGTTGAAACTCATGACGAAGGAGAGGAGAGGCGGCGGCGGCTGCGGCGCGGACGGGAACATCTTGTCCAAGTTTTGGGAGGAGCCGACGAGGCTCAGCGCAGGGTTGGCCGGGATGGAGATCGGATTGTACAATTCGATCGGGTATCTTGCACAGGCTGTTGGATTGAAAACGACCACGGCCAGTAAGGTGAGCCCCATGCTTGCTTGTTGTTTCTTACTACTTATTTCTACTCGCACTCAATCTGACACCTGCTTCGCATACGAACGTTCACAGAGTGCATTCATTTGCTCGATGGCGGTGGTTACTGTTCCGATTTTAGACTTTATTTGGGGGAAAAAACTTCTGAGACGACAAATTGTCGGCGCCTGTCTTGCCGCCTTCGGTGTTTTTGCGTTAGAACTCGGTGGTCAGCAGACTACAATTACCGACGGAGATGCTATGAGTTTGATCCAGCCTTTTGTTTTCGGATTGGGGTTTTGGAAGATGGAGGCGGCGATGGAAAAGTATCCCACGGAGGCTGGTAGGCTTGCCGCGGCGCAGCTGCTCACGGTGTTCTTGGTTTCGCTGACATATCTGGTTTGTTGGTCTCGGTTGGGAATGGATGATTTGCCACTCGTTTCAGATGCATGCAACGCGATACCTACTGCATCCGACATTATCGCGTGGCTACGCGATCCGCGCATAATGGGTATGTTCATTTGGACCGGCATCGTCACGACTGCATTCACGATATGGATGGAAACGTTGGCACTCCGCACACTTTCCGCCGCAGAAACCACACTCATCTTTTCTACAGAGCCGCTGTTCGGTGCTGCATTCGCCGCCATAGTTGCGAATGAATGCTTGGGTGTGGATGATGCAGTTGGCGCAGCTTTCATAATTGCTGGGTGTGTAGTCAGCGGGATGGATGTTGGTCGATTATTTCATCCTAAGTCAAAGAATAACGTATAAAGCTACTCTGTCTGAAAGGATACACATCGCCAATCTACGGCTCTGTCCCATACGTTTGGTTGGGCTTGTTGTTGATCACGCGCCACCCATGTCTACTGACTAATATAGTTCAAAACAGTTAGTGGTTTCCAACCGTTCATGTATTGTGTTCCTATCAGACCCTGAAAGAGTCAAGACCCTCGTGCTACAGATGGGGAGGATGAAACTGTAATCACCTCTTAAGGTATTGTGTCAAAAATGACCTTCTTCACACGAGTAAAGAGGATTCTTTCTCGACACCTTTGTGCATATTTAATCTTGCCCCACAATCACATCCAGGGCCGTAATTGCATGGACATTAGTGGTGCAAGAGTGTTAAGAGACAATCCTTTTGGATAGATACGAGAGCTTGAGTGGGCACAATCTAATACATGAATTCAACAAAAATGTGACCATTCTTACTCAATGAATGAGAATAAGTAGTATGATACTGATTAAAATGCCACTCTATTCTATCTCCAAGTAAATGAATAACAGTCCGAGTCAAAGAAAGTCTCCCAAATCTTGACCAGCAATGTGTGGTGATAACTCAATTGGCGCCCAGCAGAGACCCAGGATTTCAGCCAACTTCTTCCCGAATCTTGACCAAAAATGTGTGGTGATAACGGCATGATGACGGATCCATATCCCCATCCACAGAGGTTGTCAAACACCTTGTATATGTTTGGAGTGGATGTGGGATCCATTCCATGTCCGATTGGAGCCTCAACATATGCAAACAAGCTTCATTTGGCGCCCAGCAGGGGATTTCAGCCAACTTCCGAAATCTTGACCGGCAATGTGTGGTGATAACGGCATGATGACGGATCCATATCCTCATCCATTGCATATGAAAGTTTTCAAACACCTTGTATATGTTTGGAGTGGATGTGGGAACCATTCCATGTGGGTTTGGAGCCTCAACATATGCAAACAAGTTTCAATTGGCGCCCAGCAGCGACCCAGGACTTCAGCCGACTTCCCAAATCTTGACCGGCAATGTGTGGTGATAACGGCATGATGACATATCCATATCCCCATCCATTGCATATGAAGGTTGTCAAACACCTTGTATATGTTTGGAGTGTATCTGAGAATCACTGTTTGTCTTTATGTTGATTAGGATTTTATATCACTGCACAATGGTATCATCTTCCCCACATCAGTGACCCAGGACCATAACCATATGGGCTGATGATGCAGGTGATGCCATTGAGATGAGCATGAAATCACTTATCTTACACTGAACGTTGAACTTCACTTTATCTTTTACCAATAAGCCATCTCCACCTCTAACTCTAGAGTTCAACCTGTTCCATCTCTGCTTACAGATCCTAATATTTTTTGTGCATACACCTCTTCTTCTTGTCATCATCATCATTTTTCAGGTGATCCAACCTTCTACTTCTCCATAACACATTGGCCTCCATTCCATGGCCATGATCATCACTTGCATCACTGTCTCTGCTGCTCTGCTAACCCTTCTTATGGGTAACACCCTACTTTTTGGGGAAAAGAGTAAAGATGGCACACACTGGCATGTACATAGTGAGTTGTTGAGGCCAAAGTCAAAGACAAAGAGCCACAATGGAAGCTCACAAACTAGGGGGCATGCTTGGCCCTTGGCCCATTTCCACAAAGGAGAAATGTGGTACATTAACATGTGATTAATTAGGAATTGGAATGAGCATTAATGGGGTGGGCAGTGCAGTTGATGATGGAGTTTACTATGTTGCACCTTGGTTTGGCCATAGATTTTTATGTAGTTGAGCAAAATGTACCAGTTCCTAGCCTCTAGCCTACTTAAACTCAAACCTATAGCTCTACGGGGCTGAGGGCTGAGGGACAACATCATGGTTCAGAATGCAACCTTCTTAGTAGTGTGGTGCACCAAGACATTACAATCTAAATCTAGCAGATGTTTAGGAACAACGGGATGACTGCACAAACCTATGTCCATGGCCTCCCATGGAGAGTGTGTGAATGAGGATGGAACAAACCAAGATGGATAATTGTCCTGGTAGCTACCCCTAGTCTCGGTCAGCGCAACAAATGAGTGCTTACAATACTGGTAACATTTATTTTTGATAATT
>JALLAZ010000066.1:0-26999 GCA_036939755.1 Stephanodiscus triporus
TTTAATTATTAATCATAACAAACGTTGATTCAATGGTGAATAAAATTTGACATTATTCCCAAATCTAAAGTATTATATTTTTAATTTCATACTAACGCTTTTTATGTCAAAAATAATAAAATACGAAATGATGATTCTTTTAACAGAAGAATTTAATGATAATGAATTAAAAACTTGGGCTTTTAACTATGCGAAAACTTTAAGGAAATTGAATGCATCTGAAATTTCAGTTATTTCAAGAGGGAAAAGAGATTTATCATATGAAATTGCGAATCAAAAACGTGGAAACTTTATTCAAATTAATTTTTCAAGTATCCCAAAACGTATCGAGAATTTTTCAAGTAGTTTAAAATTTGATTCAAATGTTTTAAGATTTTTAGTTTTAAATAAAACAAATAACGTAAAAAAATTTTAAAATTTTTTTACGTTATTAACTTGAATTAGAAATAAACATATGATAAGATCTAAGTAATAGATATTTCCTCAGTAGCTCAGCGGTAGAGCAATCGGCTGTTAACCGATTGGTCGTAGGTTCAAGTCCTACCTGGGGAGTTTAAAATAAACTAAGATTATAAAAATTATGAAAAATATGTTTGATCCTTTAAAAATTGGGGATAAATCATTTTCTTCACGTTTAATGTTGGGAACTGGTAAATATAGAACTAGTCAAGATGCTGTAAAAAGCATTAAAACAAGTGAATGTGAAATTGTTACAGTTGCTATTCGACGATTACCCACAAATATAAATCAAGATAATAGTAGTTTTCTTAAGTCTTTAAATTGGGAAAAACTTTGGTTATTGCCAAATACAGCAGGTTCTCAAACAGCTGAAGATGCTATTAGGATGGCATTTTTAGGCCATGAATTAGCCTGTCAATTAGGTCAAGAAGATAATTTTTTTGTTAAATTAGAAGTTATTTCAGATCCAAAATATTTATTACCCGATCCGATAGGAACTTTAAAAGCAGCAGAATTTTTAGTAAAAAAAGGGTTTACTGTTTTACCTTACATTAATGCTGACCCTATGTTGGCTTTACATCTTGAAGATTTAGGATGCGCTACTGTTATGCCGCTTGGTTCACCTATTGGTTCAGGTCAAGGATTGAATAATTTATCTAATCTTCAAATTATTATTGAAAATGCAAATATTCCAGTTATTGTAGATGCTGGAATTGGAGCTCCAAGTGAAGCTACAATGGCAATGGAATTAGGGGCTGATGGTATTTTGCTGAATACAGCAATAGCTCAAGCAAAAAATCCAGAAAAAATGGCATTAGCAATGAAATTGGGGGTTCAGTCGGGACGATTAGGTTATTTAGCTGGTAGAATGGAAAAAAAATATTATGCAACTCCTAGTTCCCCAATCAGCCAGATTAGTCAGACACACTAAAGTACAAAATTGTTTAATTCATTAAAGATTATTTTATAAGCTATATCTATAGAATAATCTTTAATGAATTAAGATTAATGTTTTTTATCTTAAATTGTCGATTTTTTACAATTTTATTATGATTTTTCAGTAATTTTAGTTTCTTCTTTTTTAATTATACCTTCTTGTTTTTCGTTTTTTTGAATTTTACTAAAATCTACATTTGTATAATCAAACTCAACTGAAATGTCTGATGTATAAATATCCTCAAATATTGGCGAGTAGATTGGTCTATTTCCGTAAACATTTGGTTTTATTTTTTGTGTAACGTTTATCTCTGTACCTTGGTGTATAATGTTACTTAAACAAGCTTCAGCTAACTTATCTTCTAAGAATTTTGTAATTGATCGACGTAACGGTCGAGCCCCATAAATTGGGTCATATCCTTCTTCTGTAAGGAAAAATCGTACAGCATTATCAATATTTAAAATAGCACCTTGTTCTTTTAATCGTTTACTTAGTTGATTTAACATCAATCCACAAATTTCCCAAATATCATGTTTTGATAAATGATTAAAAACAATAATATCGTCTATCCTATTTAAAAACTCTGGACGGAAGAATTTTTTTAATTCTTCTTGAACTAACCCCGTTATTTTAACAAATTTTTCTTCATCTTCTGGTGTTACTTCTCTTTTAACAGGTGGTTTTAATGAAAAAGTTCCATCTGAATTAACTAATAAGTCAATTTTTTTACTTTCTCTTTCTAGACCTGTATCAAATTTCCGACCAAATCCAATTTTTTCTTTTGAAAGGACTGGAGATTCCTTTTCAATAACTCGAGAACCTAAGTTAGTTGTCATTACAATAATGCAATTTTTAAAACTAACATGTTTACCACTTGAGTCTGTTAAATGCCCATCATCTAATATTTGTAAGAATAAATTAAAAACATCTGGGTGTGCCTTTTCAACTTCATCAAATAAAACAATAGAATATGGTTTTTGTCTTACTGCTTCTGTTAATTGTCCACCATCTTGGAAACCTACATAACCTGGAGGTGAACCAATCAGTTTGGCAACTGTATGTCTTTCCATAAATTCCGACATATCGAACCGAATAAGATTTTTTTCATCATCAAACATATATTCGGCTAAAGCTTTTGTTAACTCAGTTTTTCCAACACCTGTTGGACCAGCAAAAATAAAACTTGCAATTGGACGTTTTGGATCTTGAATACCAACTCGTGCTCTACGCACTGCTTTTGAAACAGCACTAATGGCATGATGTTGACCAATAAGTCGTTCATGAAGAATATTTTCCATTAACTTTAAACGTTCATTCTCGGACTGATTAATCTTCGTTACAGGAATACCAGTCCATGCAGAAATAACTTTACAAATATCTGATTCAGTAACTTGATCAAAACGTGGTCCATCGGGATCTGCATATTTTGCATATCTTTCTTTACTGGTTAAAGCAAATCGCATTATTCGTAAATGGGTACGAACTTCGACTTCATGTTCAACTAACAATTTTGCAGTTGCAAAATCATTCTGATAAACCGCTTCATTTTTTTCTTGTATAGTTTCATGTAATTCTACAAGTAACTTTTGTAAACCGCTAGGTAATGAGTTATTTCTTAATCGAACACGTGAACCTGCTTCATCAATAACATCAATAGCTTTATCAGGTAAATTACGGTCCGCAATAAATCTACTTGAAAGTTTTGCAGCTTCTACAAGAGCTTCATCTTTATAAGTTAGAGCATGATGACGTTGAAATTCAGGTTTTAAACCTTTTAAAATGTCAATTGTTGTTTCGACAGATGGTTCCTCTACAAGAATTGAATGAAATCGTCTTTCTAATGCGGGATCTTTCTCAATATATCTCCGATATTCATCCAAAGTAGTAGCACCAATAACCCGTAAGCTTCCACGAGCTAAAGAAGGTTTTAAAAGGTTTGCCGCGTCAACAGCACCTTCGGCTGCACCTGCTCCGACTAACGTATGAATTTCATCAATTACTAAAATCGTTTTTCCATGTTGATTAACTTCATCAATAATATGTTTCATCCGTTCTTCAAATTCACCTCGATATTTTGTACCAGCTAAAACTGAACCAAGATCAAGGGCTCTTACAACATGATCATATAAAAACTCTGGGCAATCCATACCTTGCATTAATATAGCAAGTCCTTCAGCACAAGCAGTTTTACCAACCCCTGCTTCTCCAACTAAAACCGGATTATTTTTTCTACGACGGCCTAAAACTTTAACTAAAGAATTTATTTCTTCATCTCGACCAATAACAGGGTCTATACGCTGATCTTTAACCTCTTGTGTAATGTTTTCTGTGTATTGATCTAAAGTAGGAGTTTTTAATCCTGATTTTTCACGAGCAATTGCCCATTTTTCTTGGTCAGTTAATGGAGGTTTTAAAATATCTTCTTGTTGTTCTTCAATATAAGTTAAGATTAAATGTCTTAATTTAGGTATATTTACTCTTAATTTATCTAAAGTTCGCATTGCAATTCCATCTGCTTCGTTTATTAAAGATAATAAAACATGCTCTGTTCCAACATAATTTACACCAAGATCTTGACCTTCATGAATTGACATTTCTAATACACGTTTTGCACGTGGAGTAAATGGTATTTCAGAAGCAACAAATCCAGTACCACGCCCGATATATTTTTCAATTTCTTTTCGCGTTTTTTTTAACGTTACGTTTAGTTGTGCTAATGCACGTCCGCCTATACCATGTCGTTGTCCAATTACACCTAGTAATAATTGTTCTGTTCCTACAAAATTATGGCCCATGCGTCTAGCTTCTTCCTGCGCTAACATAATTACTTTAATAGCACCTTCGGTAAACTTTTCAAACATTTTGTGTCTCCTTGCTCATTTTTCTTAGATAAAAATGATATTTTATATAACGATTAATTTCTATTCACAATAAAATTGATAATAACTCTGTATAAAAAATTATAATTTACTTAACTTATTTTTTCTATAGTTGCATAATAAATTAATTTTAATTATAATTCCTAGTACAGTAAAAAACAATTATATTTTTGGCGGTATGGCCAAGTGGTAAGGCAGTGGATTGCAAATCCTCGATCCCCAGTTCGAATCTGGGTGCCGCCTTAAAATATAATTCACTAACATTGCTATTTTATAAACATATAAAATATAATGCAAGTACATATCCAATTAGGGGACGTGGTGGAATTGGTAGACACGACGGACTTAAAATCCGTTGCCTAGTGATAGTGCGTGCGGGTTCAAGTCCCGCCGTCCCCATTTAAAGAATACAATATTTTAATTAAAAAAAATTCATCAGGCCAACGCGTTAATAGATAATTAATTAAATAAATGCAATCACTGCATTTATTTAATTAATTATCTATTATGATAAACAAATTCTATACAATACGCCAGGTGGTAAATCAGATTTTACTAATAAATCAAAAATGTTTACCGATGAATCATAATAAATTTCTAATATTCGTTTATGAATTCTAATTTCAAAATGCTCTCTTGAATCTTTATTAACATGAGGGGAGCGTAATACACAATATATTCGTTTATCAGTAGGTAATGAAACTACTCCAACATTATCGACATTATTATTTTGGGTAATTTCCATTATTTTCTGACATGATGTATTTAAAAGCTCATGATTAAATGATTCTAATCGTACACGAATTTTTTCATTCGGTTTTATTTCCATAAATTTTTCTAATTATTTAATAATTTTAGAAACAACACCAGCTCCAATTGTTCTTCCGCCTTCACGAATCGCAAAACGCATTCCTTCTTCAAGTGCAACTGGGTAAATTAATTCAGCTGTCATTTTAATACGATCGCCTGGCATTACCATTTCTACAACTGAACCATCATCTGCAGTAAATTGTTCAATTGAGCCAGTTACATCAGTCGTTCTTACATAAAATTGTGGACGATAACCTGTAAAGAATGGTGTATGACGTCCTCCTTCTTCTTTAGTTAATACGTATACTTCAGATTCAAAGTTTGTATGTGGTTTAACTGTACCTGGTTTTGCTAATACCATACCACGTTCAATATTTTCTCGTGTAACACCACGCAATAAAATACCAACATTATCACCTGCAAATCCTTCCTCTAACGTTTTTTGGAACATTTCGATACCAGTAATAGTTGTTGTTTGGGTTGCACCAACACCAACAATCTCAACGTTATCGCCAACCTTAACAATCCCTCTGTCAATTCTTCCCGTTGCTACTGTACCTCGACCAGTAATTGAAAAAACATCCTCAATTGCCATTAAGAATGTTTTTTCAATATCACGTTCTGGTGTTGGAATATATGAATCAACAGCATCCATTAAAGCATAAATTTTATCAACCCATGGATTATCACCACGTTGAATAGATGGATTAGAAGAAATTGCTTCAATTGCTTGTAAAGCTGAACCAGGACAAATTGGAATATCGTCTCCTGGGAAGTCATAAGTAGATAATAATTCTCTTACTTCTAATTCTACTAATTCTAATAATTCATCATCATCTACTTGATCTTGCTTGTTTAAAAACACAACAATATGTGGAACACCAACTTGTCTTGCTAATAAGATGTGCTCTCTAGTTTGAGGCATTGGACCGTCTGCAGCAGATACAACTAATATAGCTCCATCCATTTGTGCTGCTCCAGTAATCATATTTTTTACATAATCAGCATGACCTGGACAGTCTACGTGAGCATAATGACGATCTTTAGTTTGATATTCAACGTGTGCAGTATTAATTGTAATACCACGAGCACGTTCTTCAGGTGCACCATCGATATCAGCATAAGCTTTTGCTACCGCGCCACCTTCTAACGCTAATGTTGCAGTAATTGCTGCAGTTAAAGTTGTTTTACCATGATCAACATGACCGATAGTACCAATATTAACATGCGGTTTTAGACGTTCAAATTTTTCACGTGCCATTTTAAAAAATTCCCTTGAAATTTAATGTTTATAATAAAAATCTTTTTGCTTTTAGCGAAATTAAATATAATCGTTATTGATTACCGACTAATAACGGAAATGCGCAAATGCTTTATTAGCATCTGCCATTTTATGAGTTTCTTCTTTTTTCTTTATAGTATTACCTATATCGTTTGCAGTGTCAATAATTTCACTTGCTAGTTTAATTGACATTGTTCTTCCCACACGTTTTCTTGAATATTGAATAATCCAGCGTAAAGCTAAGTTAGTTGCTCGAAAGCTACTCACTTCAATTGGAACTTGATATGTTGAACCTCCAATTCGTCGAGCTTTTACTTCAACTACCGGACTAGCGTTTCTAATTGCTTTTTCGAAAATCACTAATGGGTCTTCATTTGTTTTCGATTTTATGATGTCGAAAGCGCCATTTACAATATTTTGGGCTAAATTTTTTTTACCTGCCTTTAAAATTCTTGTTACTAATAAACTAACTAAGTAACTATTATATGTAGGATCTGCTTTAGGAAATCGTTTTTTTGAAATATTTCGACGTGACATACTAATAATTATTTTTTAATAAATAGGTTTTAGTAAATACTAATTTTGAATTTTTAACTTAGTATCTAACTTTTTGGTTTTTTCACTCCATATTTTGATCGTCTTTGTGTTCGATTTTTGACACCTCCACTATCTAACGCACCTCTAACAATATGGTATCGAACACCAGGTAAATCTTTTACTCGGCCACCTCGAATTAAAACTACTGAATGTTCTTGTAAATTATGACCTTCACCTGGAATATATGCTGTTACTTCAAATCCAGATGTTAATCGAACACGAGCAACTTTCCGAATTGCTGAATTTGGCTTTTTGGGTGTTGTAGTATAAACACGTGTACACACCCCCCGTCGTTGTGGGCAATTTACTAAAGCAGGTGATTTTGTTTTTTTATTAATTTGTATTCGTCTTAAACGAACTAATTGCTGAATAGTTGGCATTTATTTTAAAAAGTAATTAAGTAAATTTAAATTATTCTAATATAATCAATTTAATTGTTTTTTGTTTGTAATCCATATTTTTTCATAAATCTTTCTACACGTCCTTCACTATCGACAAGTGTCTGGGAATTAGTATAAAAAGGATGATTGCCTAACCAAACGTCAAGCTGTAACTGGGGTTTGGTTGAACCAATCGAACAAAGAGTTTTCCCCTCACAAAGAACAGGAGCATTTGGGAACCAAGTCGGATGAATTTCAGGTTTTGGCATATTTTTAAATTTTTTAACGTTTTGAGTATTGTGATGCTTTTCTTGCTTTTCTTAAACCATATTTTTTACGTTCTTTAATACGGGCATCTCGGCTTAAAAAACCAAATGGTTTTAAAATTAAACGATTTTCATTTTCCATTTTACAGATTAAACGCGCAACGCCTAATTTAATCGCATCAGTTTGACCAGTTAAACCACCACCCTTTACAAGGGCTATAATATCAAATTGATTTTTTAAATTTAACTTCTCTAATGGTGACCAAATAGCATTCAAATAGTTTGTATTATATTGCAAATATTTCTCACCAGAAACTTTATTAATAGTCACTTTTCCATTTCCGGGAACAAGAAAAATTCGTGCAACAGCACGTTTTCTTTTTCCAAGTCCAATTTTATCTTTTTGAAAAACTATATTCATAAATTTTGTTAGTCTGTTAATTAAAGTACAGTTAATAGTTTGGGATCTTGTGCTTCATGTGGATGTTGGGCACCTTGATAAACTTTTAACCGTTTTACTAAATGTTTTTTGGGAAATCCATTTGGTAACATATTAAAAACACAGTTTTCAATAATTCGTTTTGGGATTATATTTACTAATCTTTTTAACGATGTACCAGGACGTCCTGGTTGATAAACATGGAATCGTTCTACTTCTCGATCAAGTTTTAAATGTTCACTATTAATTAATATTACATAATCACCAACATCAACTGATGGATGATAAACAGACTTAGATTTACCTGTTAATAATGGTATAATAGTGGATGATAATCGTCCTAATTGTTTATCTTTACAATCAATAAGATACCATTTTCTTTTATTATAATTTGCAGCTGGAATAAAGGTTTTATTCATAAAATTAAAATTAAACTAAATAATTATTTTAAAACTATTCCTAATTTATTTTTAAGAGTAGCAAAAACCTCGTCGGCAGATTTTCGACCGAAGTTTTTTAATTCTAAAAGCTTTTCTGGAGAATATTCTAATAAATCCCCAATTGTATTAATTTGAGCTCTTTTTAGACAATTATAAGGGCGTACAGATAATTGTAATTCTTCAATAGCAATATGCGTATAAGGATCTATCGGTTTTACATGATTTTTTTCTTTTATTGTTTCCTTTTCTTTTTTAATTTTATGTTCACTAATAGACTTAAATAAGTCGATAATTAAATTAGATCCAGAAAAAATAGCCTGTTCAGGTGAAATACTTCCATTTGTCCAAACATCAATGAATAAACGTTCTTTGATATTATTTGAATTATCATAAACATTTTCAACTTTAAAATCTACCTTTTGTACCGGCATAAAAATTGCATCTGTTTCTATAAAGTCTTCAAATTTATCAGAAAAAAGTTCATTAGCTAATCTATATTTTGTTCCAGATTCAATTTTAAATTCTATTTCTAATATGTGTGAACTTGAAATTGTTGCAATATAATGATTAGGATTAATAATTTCTATTTCTGGAGGTAATTGAATTGAACTAGCTGTAATAACTGCCGGTCCATGCAATCTTAAACGTCCAAATTGTCTAGTAAAAGTGTCTGATTTTAAAATAATTCCTTTTAAATTTAATAAAATCTCAAGAATATCTTCACGAACACCAGGAATTAATGAAAACTCATCTTTTATACCAGCAATTCGAACACCTGTAATAGCAGTTCCTTGTAAATCTCCTAATAAAACTCGTCTTAATAAATTGCCAATTGTTATTCCTTGACCAGAACTAAGTGAATCGATTAAAAATTGACCATACATTGGCCCTGATTCAATTTTTTCTGATTTTAAACATTCCATTAATAAATTAGAACTATTGCTAAAATTTTTTGTGGAATTCATAATTTATTTATTTTATACGTAAATACAATTATACACGTCGACGTTTTCTTGGTCGGCACCCATTATGTGGTACTGGAGTTATATCTTGTATTGAAAGAATTTCTAGACCTGCGCCTTCAATTGAACGAATAGCAGTTTCACGCCCTGAACCTTGTCCTTTTACTAAAATTTCAACAGTTTTTATACCGGTACTTAATGCTTCTAAAGCAGCTTTTTCTGCTGCTGTTTGTGCTGCAAAAGGAGTCCCTTTACGCGCACCTTTAAATCCAGAACTACCAGAAGACGCCCAAGATATTGTATCGCCTGCTATATTTGTTATTGTTACAATCGTATTGTTAAAAGTTGATTGAATATGAACAACTCCTGTTCCAACATTACTTCTATTTTTTTTTACTGCCGGTTTTCGAATTTTTTGTGCCATAGTAAATTAATTTTTTTAATTAGTGTAACTGCCAACAAAACAATATTATTTTTTCCTACCAGTCACAGTTTTTTTCGCTCCTCGACGTGAACGAGCATTTGTTCGTGTTCTTTGTCCTCGAACAGGTAAACTATTTCTATGTCGTTTTCCTCGATGGCAATTTATTTCATTTAATCGTTTTATATTTAATCCATTAAAACGGCGTAAATCTCCTTCCAGTGCTAATTCGAAATTCTCTAAGATATTACGCAACACTACGGATTGATCTGTAGTAATTTCGTCAGTTCTAGTTTCTGGAGTAATCTCTGCTAATTTAACAATTTTTTTTGCCGATGTAAGACCAATTCCATGAATATACGTAAGTGCATATTCAATTCGTTTATTTTTTGGCAAATCGATACCTAGTAATCTTACCACTTACTTAACTCCTTTTAAATATTAACCTTGTCTCTGTTTATGTTTTGGATTTTGACAAATTACCATAATTTTTCCATGTCTTTTAATTACTCGACATTTATCACACATTTTTTTAACTGAAGGACGGACTTTCATTATAATTTTCTAAATATTAAATTAATAAATAAATTTTTTACTTGATTTAATCAAATCTTTCATTATAGATATTAGAAAGAATGATACTTTTCATTTCACGCGAAATATCGAGAACAACCCCTACTAAAATTAATAATGACGTAGTACCTAAACCATTGAAACTTGAAACATTTAAAATTCCTTCAACAATATTTGGAAGAGTTGCTAATATTGCTAAGATTATGGCTCCAAAAAATGTTACTCGTTTCATAACTTGTTTTAAATAAAATGTTGTTGCTAAACCAGGTCTTATACCTGGGATGCTCACAGCCATTTTTTGCAATTCTTGAGAAATGTCTTTAGGGTTTAAGACAATAGTTGAATAAAATGAACTAAATATTAAAATTAAGACAAAGTAACTAATCCAATAGATAATTTTTGATGATTTTAAAAAAAGAGGAATAGTCAATAACGGAAATACTCCTAAATTAGTAATATAATTTGGTAATACTAAAATAGCAGTTGTTAATATAATAGGCATAACCCCTGCTTGATTAAAACGTAAAGGAATATAATTATTTGATTTAACTTTAGAGACTAAAGACTGGGTTTGACCAAGTTGTTTTGAGGAAATTAAAGGTACAATTCGAGCACTTTCTTGTAATGTAATAATGCCAGATATTGCAATAAAAAATAACAGTGCTATTCCAACACCAGATACAGGGGTCAAATTTCCGGTATTTTCAGTTATTAATTTCTTACCTAAATTTGGTAAACTTGAAATGATATTTGTATAAATTAATAATGATGCTCCATTTCCTAAGCCATATTCGGTGATTAATTCACTTAACCATAAAACTATCATTGCACCTGTTGCCAGCCAAAGAATTATTTCAAAAGCTAATAATGGGGTCCAATCAAATAACGCACGCTTTAAATAAAAAGCAATACTTGAACTTTGAATTAAAGCCCATCCAAATGTAATCAAACGAGTTAATCTTGTAATTGCTCTTCGACCTTCACCTCCTCCTTCTTTTTGTAGTTTAGAAATACTTGGTATTAAACCAGTTATTAACTGAACCATAATAGAAGCATTTATATAGGGAAATATATTCAAAGTAAATAATCCAATTACAAATGTATCATTTCCTGAAAAAGTACTTACTAAATTTTTTGTAATTGGATGTTGTTGAATATAAAAGGCTAAGTGTCCATGATTAATACCAGGAATTGGAAGAAATGTTCCCATTCTAATAAATAGAAGTATTCCGACACTTAATAAAAGACGTTTTAACAAAATATCGTCAGTCTTTTTCATGTTCATTTTTAATAGTTTAAAATTAAATTCCTTTTTATTTCTACTAACTGTTAAATATTAATTTAAGTCACGTTTTTCTAAAACTTGTGATTTAGTAGTTAAACTTTTTAATGCGACAATTGCGGTCCGTGCATTATTTAATAAATTATCTGAGCCTAATTGTTTTGCGATTACATTTTTAATCCCCGCAACTTCTAAAACTGTTCTAACTGCACCACCAGCAATAACCCCGGAACCTTCTATTGAAGGTCGCATAATAATCTTACAAGCGCCCTTGTCACCTATTACACCATGTGGAATACTTAATGATTTTGTAATTGGAATTTTTATTAAATTTTTTCTTCCATCTGTTTTTGCTTTTTTAAAAGCATTAACAACGTCTTCAGCTTTTCCAACTCCTACACCAACTTGCCCATTTTCATCACCTATAACAACAACAGCACGAAAACTTAATTTTTTTCCACCTTTTGTTACTTTTGTTACGCGACTAATTTTAATTAATCTTTCAATAAATTTGTTATCATTTAGATTGTCGTTACGACGGGATGTTTTTTTTAATTTATTAACTTGTTTTAACTCGGTACTCATAAAATTTATTATTTTTTAATTATTAGTTAAAATTGTAGGCCACCTGCTCGAGCACCATCTGCTAAAGCTTTTATTCGACCATGATATAAGTATGGACCTCGATCAAAGACAATTTTTGTTATATTTTTTTTTCTACTTAATTCTGCTAATTTTTGCCCCATAAGTCTTGAAGCATTACATGTGCGACCATTTTCAGTATTAAGTTTAATATCTCTATCTAAAGTCGAACAAGAGACAAGTGTCTTCGACGTTGTATCATCGATTATTTGTGCATAAATATTTTCGTTAGAACGAAAAACAGACAAACGTGGCCTTTCTACAGTTCCTTTTATTAATCCCCTTACACTTTCGCGTTTTAACTTTTTGTATTTATCAGGTTTTAATTTCTTATTTTTATTTTTAAGTCTTAATAAAACTCTTTTTGAAAATTTCATAATATACTTTTTTTAGAACTTAGTAATTTTTATTTTTTACCCGATTTTCCAGCTTTACGTAAGATTTTTTCACCTTTGTAAAGTATTCCTTTTCCTTTATAAGGTTCAGGTGGACGCCACGCTCTTACTTTCGCTGCAAATAAACCTAACTGTTCTTTATCACATGCTTTTATATTAATAGTTGTATTTGCGACAACTTCAACACTTACACCATCTGGAATGTCTATATTAACAGGATGACTAAAACCTAAAGCTAATACAAGGGATTTTCCTTGAACACTAGCCCTATATCCTACACCCTGTAATGTAAGAGTTATAAGAAATTGTTCTGAAACACCTATAAGCATATTATTTATTAATGTTCGATATAAACCATGTAAAGCTTTATTAGCTCGGGTTTCATTTTTTAAATTTATAATTAAATTACCATCTGTTTGTTCAATCCCAATAATTTCTGGAATCCCTCGTTCTAATGTTCCAAATGTTCCTTTTACTTTTAAAATTGAATTATCATTTGTAACATCTACATTCATTGGTATTCTAATTGGTAATTTTCCAATTCGTGACATATTATCTATTTACTCCAATTACCAAATATAACATAAAACTTCACCACCAATTCCAAACTCTTTTGCTTTACTATTAGTCATTACTCCTTTCGAAGTTGAAAGAATAGCAACCCCTAAACCATCTAATACACGGGGTAAAGTTTTTGAATCAGCATAAACCCGTAAACCAGGTTTACTAATTCGTTTAATTTTATTAATAACTCTTTCTCTAGATTGACCTTTATATTTCAATGAAAGAAGTAGATATTGATAAAGATTTTCACTATAAATTTCAAAATTTTCAATAAACCCTTCTTCTTTAAGAATTGCAGCTATTGCTTTTGACATTTTTGTTGCTGGTATTTCAACAATTTGATGTTTCACCATATTTGCATTTCGTATCCGAGTTAACATATCTGCAATATTATCTGTGACCACTAGTAACTCCTTAATCTTCTTTATTTATTCTTGTGACCAACGTTTACGACGTAAAGTTTTTTTCTTATCCCATACTTGATTAATCTCGCCAAAAGAGGAATATTTATCATAATACCCACAATCATTTAATGGGAATCGTAAAAATTTTAATAGTATCATACCATTTAAAACTCGATCAATTGTTTTAGAGCGAGATTTTGGTGTCGACGAATCTATAACAAGGGTTATACTTAAACCTTGTATTTGATCTACATCATCATATTCAATTTCTGGAAAAATTAATTGTTCTTTTAACGAAAACGTATAATTACCAGCTTTATCAAAGCTTCTAACTGATAATCCGCGAAAATCACGAATTTGTGCAAAAGTAAAAAAGATTAATTTAGTAAGAAAATTATACATTTTCTCGCCACGTAATGTACTTGATAATCCTAATTCCATGTTTTCTCGAATTTTAAATCCTGCTACAGCTTTTTTTGCTCTTGTAATTAATGGTTTTTGACCCGTTATTCGAGTAAATTCAGTAATACTCTTCTTTAAAATATTAGTATTTTGAGCAGCTAAACCTAATCCTCTATTAATACTAATTTTTTTAAGTTTTGGAATAGTATGGGGATTCGAAAATAATTCTGGATTACTTTTTCTTAATACAGAATGAATACCATTTTCGTATTCTTTTTTTATATTTTCTAATAGCCCATATAATTCTGCAATTTCTTCTAACGAATGTTGACTACGCATATTCTTTATTTAAAATAATTTAAATTAATTTAACATTGGAATGATGGATTGGAGCTTCAAATTGTTTTATTTCTCCAACATCACTTTCAGTGTTTGGTTTAATATGTTTAAACTTGAGATTAATACCTTTTACTAAAACTTTTCCAGTAATACGATAAATTTTAGTAATTTCACCGACTTTGTTTTTATCAAAACCAGAAATAATTTTTACATTATCACCAATTTTAACATGTAGTTTTTTATTGTTTGACATTTATAAAACCTCCGGAGCTAAGGAAACAATTTTTGAATAATTCTTATCTCGAATTTCACGAGCAACAGGACCAAAGACCCGTGTACCACGTGGATTATTTTCCATATTTACAATTACGGCTGCATTATCATCAAACCGAATATACATTCCATCAGCTCGACGGATAGTTTTAGATGTTCGTACTATAATTGCTCGAACAACATCTGATTTTTTAATTGGCATATTTGGAATAGCTTCTTTAACAACACCAATAATTGTATCGCCAATTTTTCCATATTTTCGGTTTCCACCTAATAGTCGAATACACATAATTTTTTTTGCACCTGTATTATCAGCTACAGTTAACATTGTTTGTGGATAAATCATAAAAAGATAATCTTAAGTAATTAACGATGATTTTGAAATAATTTTGGCTACTGACCAACGTTTTTTTTTACTAAGTGGTCGACATTCTCTAACTAAAACTTGATCACCAATATTGCATTCACTCATTTCATCATGAGCCAAATATTTCCGTGTTTTTATCATTGTCTTTGAATAAATGGGATGTGGGTAACGACTTTCAACTTTTACAACCACAGTTTTTTGCATTTTATTACTGACAACAATACCAATTTTTTCTTTTACAGGCATTTTAAAACTCCTTAAAACTTCTATTTAATTTTTTTATAAGGCTATTGGACAGGATTTTATATTTTAAAAATTGAACTTTATTCAATATTTTTGTTCAACTTAGATAACATCTAGTAAGAGCATACGTTAAAATATATAAGTATAATAATTCTTACATGTGTAACTTAAAGATATAAATTTATAAAAGCCCAAATTAGATTTTTATTTTACGAATTAATCTAGAAATTTACTTCTTAAAATAGTTTTTAGTATCGCTACCTTTTTTTTCGTAGCTTTGATTTCATGAGGTTTAAATGGTTGGCGAGTAGCTTTTTTAAATCGCAAATCAAATAATACTTTTTCCGCCTCTTTCAGCTCTTTAATCAATTCTTGAGTCGACATTGACATATTATCCTTACTGTTAGAGTTAGATATTTTCATATGTTATTAATTATCGTTTCTAATAATAAATTTTGTTTTGATTGGTAACTTATATGCTGCTAAATTAAAAGCGGCACGTGCAACTTCTTCTGGAACAGAACTAATTTCAAATAAAATTGTTCCAGGTTTTACTGTTGCAACCCAATAATCAACTGCACCTTTACCCGATCCCATCCGTGATTCTGCAGCACGGGCTGTCACAGTTTTATCAGGGAATATGCGAATCCATAATGATGCACCACGTTTAGTATAGCGACTAATTGTTCGTCGTGTCGCTTCAATTTGACGTGAAGTAATCCATGACGGTTCTAAAGCTTGTAATCCGTATTTCCCAAATGAAATTTCGTTTCCTCGAGTTGCCGTACCTCGCATTCTTCCACGATGGTATTTTCTATATTTTGTTCTCTTTGGACTTAACATAATGAAATGAGATTAATTAATAAATATATCTTTTTGGTTTTTTTTGTTTCTATTATTTTTTTAATATTTCATTTTTAAATAACCAGACTTTTACACCCAGAATGCCATAAATCGTATTTGCTTCTTTTGTAGCGTAATCAATATCAGCCCTTAGAGTTTGTAATGGAACTCGACCTTCTCGAATCCATTCAGTTCTAGCCATTTCTGCACCATTTAATCTACCAGATATCTGAACTTTAATACCATTTACTTCGTTATCTTGCGCACATTTTAAGGCTTCACGTATGGCCCGACGGAATGCAACACGATCCTCAAGTTGTTGAACGACAAGATCTGCGATAAGAGAAGCATTTGAATTAACATTTTCAACTTCTATTATATTGATAGTAATTTGCCGATTATTAGGTATAAACTTTTTAATATTAGTTGCTAAAGTTTTAATCTCAGAACCATTATCTCCAACTAATATACCCGGTCTACCTGTCTCAATATTTAATTCAATTTGGTCACCTAATCCGTTTCTATTGATATAAATATTTGATATACTTGCGAATTTTGCTAATTTATTAAGATATGTTCTTATCTTATCGTCTTCTTCTAATAAATTTGAATAATGTTTAAAATCTGCATACCAAGCTGATCGATGTTCTTGTGTAATACCTAAACGAAATCCCAAAGGATGTGTTTTTTGTCCCATAGAAAAAATCCTTAATCCTTATTTTCTTAACTAATTGATTTTACAACAACTGTAATATGACAAGTTGGTTTTAAAATCTTATAAGCTCGACCTTGGGCACGCGGTCGAATACGTTTTAGTTTTGGTCCTTCATCTGCAAAGATTTCTGATATAATTAACTTTTTTTTATCTAAATTATAATTATTTTTTGCATTTGCTGCTACCGAATGGACTACTTGCCAAATAGGGGAACCAGCATCATAGGGTAAAAATTCCAATATCATCAATGCTTCTTGATAAGAACGACCACGAATTTGATCCAAAACTTGTCTTACTTTGTGTGGGGATATCCGCACATATTTTGCTACTGCTTTTACTGATTGACCATTCGACATAATAGAGTTTCCTTAATAGTTTTTACATATCTTTTAGGTTTCTAAAGAATCTTTTTTAATGTTGAAAGATTATTTTTTATCTTGAGAAACGCTACTTCCGTAAGCTAATTTAATTGTTATATATTCACTTGGTTCTAGATTTTGGGATTTTTGACTCATAAATTTATTATGAGTTGAAACTTTATTAATATAAATTTCATAAATCCACATATCAAAAAAATTTATAGACAAATTATTTTGTAAAGAAATTACAATTGAATACAAAGCTTGTAAAAGAAAATCTCGTTCACTCGGATTGGATTTTAAGAGATAAGATATATCATCACGTACATAATAAAAGTGTTTAAATTGAACATTTTGCAAAATTAACTTTGCAAGTGGAGATAACTTTTTTTCAGATTTAACATTAAAAGTTTTAATGTGGAAACTTTTTGGAAAATTTAATGTTAACTCTAATCGTGCCATGTTAATTTTTCCTTAACGTTTTGTTTTTTTATCAGCTTTAATATGTGATTTAAATGTTCTTGTAGAAACAAACTCACCTAGTTTATGACCAACTAATTGGTCAGATATAAAAATTGGAACATGTTGTTTTCCATTATAGACTGCGATTGTAAAACCAACCATATTCGGTAGAATAGTTGAACTACGTGACCAAGTTGTAATTATATCTTTTTTTCCCTCTGCGTTCATTTTATTAATTTTTTTTAATAAATGATAAGCAACAAAAGGTCCTTTTTTTAACGATCTTGACATGTTTGAGAATCTTATTAATAAATTTTTTTATAAATTGATTATGAACGTCGGCGAAGGATGTAAGCGTTACTTAATTTTTTTGTTTTTCGTGTTTTTTTACCTAACGCCGGTTTCCCCCATGGTGTTAAAGGTCTAGTCCGACCAATTGGAGTTCGACCTTCTCCACCCCCGTGTGGGTGATCACAAGCATTCATAACTGAACCGCGAACAGTTGGACGTTTTCCTAACCAACGTGTTCGACCAGCTTTACCACTTTGAACTAAAAATGCATCATTATTACTTACTTCACCAATTGTCCCAAAACATTCTTTACGAATTAATCTAATTTCTTTAGATGGTAAACGTAAAGTTACATAATCTCCTTCTTTAGCTAAAATTTTTGCTGATGTTCCCGCAGAACGAACAATTTGTCCTCCCCGATTCGGTATTAGTTCAATATTATGAACAGATGTTCCTAAAGGAATTTCTTCTAATGGTAAAGTATTTCCAAGGTCTAATGGGATTCCTTTTCCAGATAAAATAGTGTCACCAACATTTAAATTATTTGGATGTAGAATATAACGTTTTTCACCATCTTCAAAGTGTACCAATGCGATTCTCGCATTTCTATTTGGATCATATTCAATTGAATTAACAATAGCTGGTATATTATGTTTATTCCGTTTAAAATCAATTATTCGATATTGTTTTTTATGACCCCCTCCTCTGTGCCGTATCGTAATAATTCCTCTGTTATTTCTACCTTTATTTCGGTGATTTTTTTTAACTAAACTTCTTTCTGGTCTATCTGTTGTTATTTCTGAAAAAGATGACAGGGCTCTATTACGTGTCCCTGGTGTATATGATTTATAAAGACGAATACTCATAAACTTGATTAATTTATATAATTGTTAATTTTCTTCTGCAAATAAGTTTATTGTATCGCCTTCTGATAACGTTACAATTGCTTTTTTATAATGTGATTTCCAACCCAAATTTTGCCCGATTCGTTTTTTCTTTTTTGGTAAATGAGCAGTATTAATTTTTACTACTTTAACATTGAATAAATATTCAATTGCAGCTTTAATTGTTGGTTTATCAGATTTAGGGCTTACAACAAAACTATATTGATTATTAGCTAATAATCTTGTGGCTTTATCCGTAATAATTGGATACTTTATAATACTCATATTAGTATCATTAAGGGATGAAGAATTAATCACAATAAATCTCCTTTATATCATTGACTGCTAATGGTGTTAATAAAATTTGTTTTGCTTTTAATAAACTTAAACTATTTAAATTTGAGGCAGAAATTAATTCAACAGTTTTTAAATTTTGAGTTGATAATTTTAAAGAAGGAGTTTTTTTAGAAACAACTAATAAAATTTTTTGAGTTAAATCTAAATTATAAGTTTTACAAAGCTCGCAAAAAACCTTTGTTTTAGGTTCATTAATTACTGATTCTAATTCACCAATTACTGATATATTATTCCTTTTATTATATAACAGAGTCTGTAATGCTAAATTACGTTCTTTTTTATTTAATTTTAAACTCGTTGTTTTTGGTTTTGGACCAAAGGTAACACCACCACCTCTCCATAATGGAGAACGGCTTGATCCTGCTCGCGCCCTACCTGTTCCTTTTTGTTGCCAAGGTTTTTTACCTCCCCCACGAACCTCACTTCTAGTTTTTGTTGATACAGTTCCTTGCTTTTGTGAAAGTTGATGTCTTAAAATATCTCTATGGATTAAATAATTTCCTGAATCCTCTAATATATTAAGTTTGAAGTTATATTTGTCAGATGATATTTGGCCATTTGAATCTAATGAATTGTATTCTATAATTTTTTGAACAGTCATATAGTATTTTTCCTAATGTTCATTTATTTAATAATATTTTTTATGCATTATTTTGAGGGAACAATACTAAGTAAATTTCCAGGTTTCCCAGGAACAGCTCCTTTAACAACTAAAATATTCTCATCGTTATTTACTTGAACGATTTTTAATTTTTTAATATTTGTCATTTTATTACCAAGTTGACCTGCCATTTTTTTACCAGGTAAAACACGTCCCGGTGATGTTCCCATACCAATTGACCCAGGAGCTCTATGATTCTTAGATCCATGAGTCATAGGACCTCTTGCAAAATTATGGCGTTTTTGAAGACCAGAAAAACCTTTCCCGATACTTTTTCCTGTAATATTTATTAATTGTCCTGCAACAAATGATTCAACATTTAAAACTTGTCCAACATTGAAATCAGCAGGATCATTCACACGAAATTCTTTTAAATATTTTAAAGGTTGAATATTTGACTTTTGTAAATGACCTAATTGAGGTTGCGTTAACGATTTTGTTGCTACGTTTCCATACCCAACCTGAATTGCATTATACCCATCGTTTAAGGTAGTTTTAACTTGTGTAATTATACAGGGACCAACTTTTAAAATAGTAACTGGAATGATATTCCCTGATTCATCAAATATTTGGGTCATTCCAATCTTGTTTCCTAATAAACCTAAAGACACAATATTTTTCTCCAAAAAATACTTATATATATATTAATAGTGATAGAACTTAATTATATTGAGGTTATAAAATAGTTTGATAATTATAACTATCAAACTATTTTATAACTCTAAAAAAATCAAAAGATTTTGTCTATATAAGACATATTTACAATATTATAATAATATTGTAAAAATTAGTAAAATCTTTATATATGTCTTATAATATTAACCAATTGTAATATTCAAACTTATTTAACCCAATAAGTGTACTTATATATTTATATATATGGTGTATACTGTATAATAGTAAACATAAATTTATAGAAAGTTATATAGTTATATGAATAAAGTAGTAGGAATTGACTTAGGGACAACAAATTCTGTAGTTGCTGCTATCGAAGGTGGACAACCTACTGTAATTACAAATGCGGAAGGGTTTAGAACAACCCCATCAATTGTAGCTTATACAAAGAAAGAAGAATTATTAGTTGGCCAACTTGCTAAACGCCAATCGGTGGTTAATGCAGAAAATACATTTTTTTCGGTTAAACGATTTATAGGTTGTAAAGCAGATGAAGTTTCTGAAGAATCTAAAGAATTACCATATAAAGTAATTAAAGATAACAATGGAAATATTAAAATTAAATGTTCTTCTTTAAATAAAGATTTTAGTCCGGAAGAAATTTCAGCACAAGTTATACGAAAATTAATTACTGATGCGAAAGAATATTTAGGCCAAGATGTTACAAAAGCTGTCATTACCGTACCTGCTTATTTTAATGATTCTCAACGACAAGCAACAGTTGACGCTGGTAAAATTGCTGGTATAGAAGTTTTAAGAATTATTAATGAACCTACAGCAGCTTCTTTAGCTTATGGTTTAGATAAAAAACAAAATGAAACTATTTTAGTTTTTGATTTAGGTGGGGGGACCTTTGATGTTTCAGTTTTAGAAGTTGGTGATGGTATATTTGAAGTATTATCGACAGCTGGTGATACAAATTTAGGTGGTGATGATTTTGATAAAGCTTTAGTTCGTTGGTTAGTGGAAGATTTTCAAGCAAAACATGGAACTAATTTAACGAAAGATATTCAAGCTCTCCAACGTTTAACTGAAGCGGCTGAAAAAGCAAAAATGGAATTATCAAATGTTGATAAAACAACAATTAATTTGCCATTTATTACAGCAGATAAAACCGGTCCGAAACATATTCAACAAGATTTAACTCGTGAGAAGTTTGAGGCTTTATGTAAAAATCTAATTGATCGGTGTCGTATTCCTGTTGAAAAAGCATTAAAAGACGCAAAATTAGATAAATCAGGAATTAATGAAGTTGTCTTAGTAGGTGGTTCAACGCGAATTCCAGCAATTCAACAATTAGTAGAGTCATTAACGGGTAAAAAACCAAATAAATCAGTAAATCCTGATGAAGTTGTTGCTATTGGGGCAGCAATTCAAGCGGGTATTTTAGCGGGTGAAATAACAGATATTTTATTATTAGATGTTACACCATTATCACTTGGTGTTGAAACTGTCGGTGGGATTATGACAAAACTTATTTCACGAAATACAACAATTCCTGTTAAAAAATCCGAATTATTCTCAACTGCAGCAGATAATCAAACAAATGTAGAAATTCATGTTTTGCAAGGAGAAAGAGAAGTTGTTAGTGGAAATAAAAGTTTAGGAAACTTTAAATTAGAAGGAATTCCAGAAGCTCCTAAAGGCCGTCCACAAATTGAAGTAACATTTGATATTAATGTAGATGGACTATTATCGGTAACTGCTAAAGAAAATGAATCAGGAAAAGAACAGACTGTGACAATACAAGGTAGTTCGAACTTGTCAGAAAGTGATATTGAAAGTATGTTAGAAGAAGCAGAAAAATATGCGTCAATCGATAAAGAACAAAAAGAAAAGACTGAACTAATATTAACTGCTACAAATTACTGCCAAACAGTAGAAGATAAAATCAATAATGACGAATTAATTAATTGTACGGAAGATGAGAAAAAAGAGATACAATCAACAATAACTAATCTTCGTGAAATATTATCAAATAATAATGAATCTTCTGAATCCATTAAAAAATTGTTTGAACAACTACAAAAACTATTACAAGGAAAATTAAATTAATGGAAAAATGTAAAGAAACGCAAATCGCTTTCTTTACATTTTTCCATTAATTTTTATTAAAGTTTATTCTTTATAGATTTATTTTAATTTATTTTTTTTTACCTGGTTCTATATCGTCAACAATAATACATTCTGTTGTTAAAATCATACTAGCTATGGATGTTGCATTTTGTAATGCTGAGCGAGTTACTTTTGCAGGATCAACTACCCCTTCATCATACATATTTCCAAATATATTTTTGGCAGCATTATACCCTATTTCAAATTCTTGTTCTTGAACTTTTCCAACAATAACAGGTCCATTAATACCTGCGTTTTCAGCAATTCTTTTTAATGGAGCAACAATTGCACGTGAAATAATAAGAGCACCAATTAATTCGTCTTCTTTTAGATTATTTTTTGCCCATGTAACTAAATTTTCTGATAGGTGCGTTAATGTTGATCCACCACCCGGGACAATTCCCTCTTCAACTGCTGCACGTGTTGCATTTATAGCATCTTCTAAACGTAATTTTTTATCTTTCATTTCAGTTTCTGTTACTGCACCGACACGAATAACAGCAATTCCGCCTGAAAGTTTCGCAATACGGTCTTGTAATTTTTCTTTTTCATAACCAGTTTCGGCAATATTAACTTGCTTTCGTAATTGTTCACACCGAGCTTTAATATTTTCAATTTCTAAACCATCACCAACAATAGTTGTTGTATCTTTATTAACTATAATTCGTCTTGCTTGACCTAATAAATTTAATTGAATATTATCCAAACTCAATCCTGCATCTTGAGTAATAACAGTGCCCCCAGTTAAAACAGCAATATCTTGTAAAATTAACTTTCTTAATTCTCCAAATCCCGGTGCACGAACTGCAACAACATTTACAATACCACGTAATTTATTCAAAATTAAAGTCGCTAAAGCTTCTTTCTCAACATCTTCAGCAATAATTAATAAAGGACGTTTTGTTTTAGTAATTTGTTCTAAAATTGGTAACAGATCTTGTTGAACTAATGTAATTCTTTTATCAGTTAACAAAATGTAAGGATTATCGTAAGATACTTCCATTTTCTCGGTATCAGTTATAAAATACGGTGATATGAATCCTTTTTCTAATTTCATACCTTCTGTAATTTCTAATTCCGTAACAATTCCTTTGCCTTCCTCTAATGAAATTACACCTTCCTTACCAACTTTTCCTAATGCATCAGCTATTAAAGCTCCAATAACATCATCATTACCAGCTGAAATTGATGCTACTTGTTTAATTGATTGAATATCTTCGACGGGTTGTGCAAATTCATTTATTTGCATAACTAAATATTGAGTAGCTTTTTCCATCCCTAATTTTATTGAAATTGGGTTTGCTCCGGCTGCCACATTTTTTAATCCTTCTTTAACCATAGCATAAGCAAGAACAGTTGCAGTCGTAGTACCGTCCCCTGCCACATCATTTGTTTTTGCAGCTGCTTGGCGAATTAATGAAACACCTGTATTTTCAATATGATCTTCTAATTTAATTTCTTTTGCAATCGTTACACCATCATTAACAATTTGGGGCGAACCATAGGTTTTTTCCAAAACTACATTACGTCCTTTTGGACCTAACGTGATAGAAACAGCCTCTACCATTATTTCCATTCCACGTTCTAATGCACGTCGTGCATTATCTTGATATAATATTTTTTTTGCCATAAAATCAAATTTAAATAAATTTACTATATTACATATTTATGACTGTAAAATAAAATCTAATAATTCGGCAAGTTAAATTTTTAATTTTGGTAAAATTTTTTTGTCTAAAAGCTTTACTAAAAAGAATACTAACTAGTATGATTAAATAGTAATATAGTTTGGGCTTGTAGCTCAGTGGACTAGAGCACGTGGCTACGAACTACGGTGTCAGGGGTTCGAATCCCTTCTTGCTCAATATATGAAAATTTATTTAGAATCTTTAAATAAATATTAATTAATTGAATTACTATATTACTTTACTGGGGTGTCGCCAAGTGGTAAGGCTGTGGACTTTGACTCCGCCATTCGTAGGTTCGAATCCTGCCACCCCAGTTTTTATAATTATCTTTTTTAAATTTTTCAATCCGCTGAATATATAATGAAAAGGATAGAGAAAAATATATATTTCATAAAAAATTATGATAGCCCATATTCAATTTATAAAAGGTATAAATGAAAATTTTTTACCTGATATTCGACTAACTCGCTCAAGAGATGGTAGTACTGGAACGGCAACATTTCGTTTTAAAAATTCAAATATTTTAGATAAGAGTTTCGCATTAAACGGTGAAATTACTGGTATGTATATGATTGATACAGAAGGTATTCTCGAAACACGTGATATAAGTGTTAATTTTGTTAATGGAAAACCACAAGGGGTTGAATCCATTTATATTATGAAAAGCTCTCAGGATTGGGATAGATTTATGAGGTTTATGGAACGATATGGAGAAAGTAATGATTTAGTTTTTACAAAAGCGTAAAATTTAGAGCCATTTATTCTTAAATATTTATTTCTATAAACTATCATTTGTTGATTTTTTAAACTTTTTAATCATTTATCTTTAAATATGGGGTTAAAGGTGTTACTATTAAATATATAAATTCCGTTATTTAATAACCTAAACAAATATTTTGGTATTTGTATTCTTATTTTTCAAGATACATGTCAAATTGTCAATATATGTTGTCATGATTTTTACATCGTTCATATTTACGATTATTATTAATTAAACTTCTTTGATATATTTGCTCAGAAATTATTTATTTATTAGACGTAATTAAATTTCTAAAGATTATAAAGAATCTTATTTATTTGTACTAATTTTTTTAATCTTGACGATTTTTTCATACAATTACTCGATAATCTTTAAGATAAAATTTTTATTAAATTAAATACTATACTTTTTTAACCACCCCCAACAATAGTAACTATTTCAATTTTGTCTTTATCATTAATAAAAATTGTTTCCCAACTTTCTTTCGGGCAAATAAAATGATTATACTCTAGAACTAAAAGAGAAGAATTATAATTAAAATACTCGATTATATTTAACAAATTAATAACTTTATTGCTAAAAAACTCTTCACCATTTAAAAAAAATTTCTTTGTTTCTGTCATATTAAAAATTTAAAAAAATAGACTATTTTGTTAATAACCTAGACGTGAGTTAATATAACTTGGTATAGTATTATTGGTAAATAGTTTGGCGGGTGTAGCCAAGTGGTTAAGGCAGTGGGTTGTGATTCCATCATTCGCCGGTTCAAGTCCGGTCACTCGCCCTACTTCAAACATTTAAAAATAAAAAGTAAGAAAAATCAAATATATAAAATATAGATATACTATTTTATGTCACGTTATAGAGGACCAAAATTACGCATTACAAGAAGATTAGGAAAATTACCCGGATTAACTCAAAAAACATCAAAAAAAACTGCTAGACCTGGTCAACATGGAAAAACTTTAGGTGATGGGAAAAAGAAGACAACTGAATATGGAATACGATTAGAAGAAAAGCAAAAATTAAAATTTAATTATGGGATAAGCGAAAGTCAACTATACCATTATATTAAAGAAGCACGTCGTCGAAATGGTGTAACTGGTTTAATCTTATTACAATTATTAGAAATGAGATTAGATACAATTTGCTTTTCATTAGGTTTTGCTCCAACAATTGCAGCTGCTCGTCAATTAGTGAATCATGGGCATATTACTGTCAATAATAAAGTTGTGGATATTCCAAGCTTCCAATGCCAAATTAATGATATTATCGGTGTAAAAACAAAATCAACATCAAAAAAAGTAATTGAAAATAATTTAAAAACAATAAATTTTATTGATCCTCCTACTCATTTAACATTCGATAAATCCAAATTAGAAGGAACAGTCAAAAATTATTGTGATCGAAGTGAACTATTATTAGATTTGAATGAATTATTAGTAATTGAGTATTATTCAAGACGATAATTTTAAAAGTTTACTAAAAAAACTTTATATTTGTATTTCAATTTTAAAAAATCATACTTTATAAATTGCTTTATGTTAAAATTAAGATTAAAACGAAACGGAAGAAAAAGACAACCTTCATATAGATTAGTTATTATGGAAAGTACTATTCGACGAGATGGTAGACCAGTTGATGAAGTTGGATACTATAATCCAATTACAAAAAAATCATACTTTAATGAAGAGAAAATTGTGGAATGGTTAGGGTACGGTGTTCAACCTACAGAAACTGTTTTACAATTACTAAAAAAAAGCAATTTAATTAAAGTGTAATGTCAAATTTTATTCACCATTGAATCAACGTTTGTTATGATTAATAATTAAA
>JALLAZ010000067.1:0-26731 GCA_036939755.1 Stephanodiscus triporus
AACGACACAGTACCGTAGAAAAGTGCTCCAGCTAGGATGAAAACCAGTCTGATAGTTATTGACGAGGCTCATGCAGTCTCACTCGACGGCCGTGATTTCCGGCCTGAATTTCAAACAGCGGTCAAGACACTCAAGAGTCTCTACGAAAATCAATCAACGAGGTGCAATCGTCTTGTTATGTCTGCCACATTCCACAAGCCCGATCAGGATGTGATAACAAACAAAGACCCCTAGATGAAATCTTTTGGCTGGAGTTATCCTGTCGGCAAATCATTTTTGAGGTTAATGTGTGCAGGATTCCTTCTACATCAATAACCAGCAGTGTCTCACAGGACCTCAAGGATCCTACAGATCTGAAAATTATAGTATACACCAATTCTAAACAACTGGCAATTGGTCCAATCACCCAGGCGATGGAGGGGGTTCTACAAAAGTGCAAAGTCAATGGTGATGTTATCTCGAGACTGCGAAGATGGTGTTCAGTTCAAGGTTTGGGTCATGCGTGCATTTGGAAATGATTCTCCGGGAGTGGACAAAATTGACATGTCCAACGGCGATGACAGCAGCGACTGTCCTCGACTTCCCAATCTCTGTATCATGCCGGCAACTAAATTGGCCGACTGTGGCATGAGTAGTCAGTTGTGCCGGCCTTCGTATTGTAACGGTATTCCACCATCAATGTACACCATTGTTCAGGAGATGGGTCGCGTTGATCGCAATCCCCTAGCTGACCTTGGCGATAATAGATACGAGGTTCACATCTCCTTTGGCTGTGTTGAAAAAATGTATGCAAGGATTATGCAGAATGCATTAAAAGTCAGAGCGAGCATTTCAGTTAAAGTCAATGTTGGAAGTGTTGACATTTTTAGTCTGTCCAGATGAGTGCCAGCACATTCTCATTGAGAGATATTTTAAGGATGAATTGTCAGGCAGGTTGCATGAAAAGTGTCGGACAATGTGCAGCAAGTGCAGCAAGATTACCACTCCAATTACGGGACGTGTCCATCACATCTGCACAGCAAGCCTATTGGTTGGCTTTTGTTCCGCAAAGAAACGTACCTGTGCAGATCTTGTCAGGTTTGTTAAAGCAAGGCAGAATGATATCTTCCACAAAGATGACAAATTTAAATAAATTGGTCCAATTCATGCCTTCTGCATGCAGCTAGTCGCCAATGGCATTTCCAACAAGAAGAAATATCTTATCGGAAAACAAGAACTCTCACCGTCAGCAGTTGTCGTTGAGTTACCAATGACTAACGGCGAGCCCTGTGCATTAATTGATGGGTATTGGGAGAGTATGAGACTGGTTCTCGTGGACTGGTTTGTCGTGCACAGCACATTAAGTGGGGTCCTGCGGATGTATCAGGCCTGGGCTTGCAAGCAGGTGTGGAGCATTGCCCCAACAAACTACAAACTCTCCTGGTGGTCACCGCAATGCCCACTCTGCCCTAGTTGCATACAGGTCAGGGAAACCTGCACACACATCCTTCACTGTACTCATGCCGGCCGAGTTGATGTGCTCTTGGCAACTATTAAACTCCTAGATTAGTGGATGAAGAAACACGTGACCGACCCAGACTTACGGGAATGCATCTATGAAAATGCAATGAGTCATGGTGTGGAGTATCTATGAAGGAGATTTGTTCCAACTATGGCTATGAGGGGTGATACCAACAGATGGCGAAAGCGAAAGCACAGGACAGCATTGGATGGAGAAGATTCAAGGAGGGGATGGTATGCAAGGAGATCCGGGCGATTCAGACTACCTACACAGCACTGAGCGGCTCGAGCATGAGCATGGAGAAATGGACGGAGAAACTGACCGCGAAACTCTTGGAGGTCATGCATGAGCAATGATTATACCAAAACATACAGGTCCACGACAAGGTTGCCGGCACGCTAGTGACCCTTAGGAAGGAGGAGATACAGATGGAAATAGAGGAACAGCAGGCCCTGGGGTCAGACTGGCTGCTACTGGACGAAGATTGTCCCCTGGGGGAATGCAATCTGGGGGACCTTGAAGATACCTCAAGAATTAAAGAATCTTCTTGGTTATTAGCGATCGAGGCCACTCGGGAGGCCGACAGGTTGGAGGCATTACAGATACAGACCGATGGTGTTGAGACCAATACATAGAGAAGGGCATTGTTTTAAAACAAAACACCACAGTTGTATGGCGATACGCCATATGTACCCAGGTAAAAGTCCTGGAAGGAGAGAAGCCCTCTCCAGTGGTTCCAACTGCGACGCTGTCTGGCTTGGTGCCCTCGGCGTATGAAGACTCCTACTGTGGTTAAACTTGTCTAGATAGGTAGCAAATAATGATAGTTTCTTAAGTTGTGTTGTATATATATTTAGGTTTAAGTCCTAACAACTATTGACAAGGGTAGGTAGAGTTGAGAATGCTAGTTGGGGGGGTATGTACAGGGTGGTCAATGAATTAGCGTGATGCGTATCGGATGTGAAGAGCAAACACTTTGGTAATAGAGATGCCGAGCTACTGAATAGTCATGATAGAGGGTGTAGGAGCAAGATATGAGTGTTCATAAACAGCGGCGGGTAGGTGCAAGCCGGAGGATTCCCTTTGGACCTGGGTATTGAAGTAATTTTGAATACATATTTGTTGCATTTGGTTTTGATGCAGCAGGGAATGAAATAGGGGGGGAGTTGTGGGAACCAAAGAGAAAGTGCTCGAGAATTGGTCCAAAACGTCCAAGGGGATCAATTGCAAAAGGAAGGAGGATCATTTCACGGTTGAGTAGGTCGCCAATAATATTGTCGCCGGTTGTGATAACGGAGGTGGTAGGATTACGTTTGTTGACACGACTGAGTTTCCATTTTTTGTACATATGAAGATGTGAAGCAGCATTGGCCGTAATTGTGTTAATGAAATCTGGAGAAGTGTGGTCGAAGGAGGGAATTGGGGGGGGGGCAACTAATAGTAGTGCCGGCGCCGACGGTGGTGTAAGAGCAGCCATGGTGGACATGTGGTGGGATGGCAGGGTGGGGGTCAAACGAAAGATCGAAGGGTCAAGCGTGTGGGGGTCAGATGGTAGGCAAAGTTGTGGCTGACTTCGACGGACAAACCAGTGTGTGCCAAATTTTTTTTTGTTGTGCGCCAAAATTTTTGGACTGAAGACTTTTCCCCTCTTTGCCTTGAGTTGAGCCCTTTTCCCTCTAGAGTACGATACCCCCTGCCTTCGCTCACCCCCAGCACCCACACAGCCGCCACATTCAGCACAGAAGCGCCCTCACTCTGATAGTTTAACTTCTGGAACCACGGCTCACCACAACCGCTTTATCAGCACACAGTGATTTCAAAACCAGGATTGTTATAGCAATATCAGTATCATAACCAAGATGAAGACTTCCCTTACTTCTCTGGCATCCTTCATCGCAGTATTGATGGGCACCAAGAAAGTTCACTCTACGCCTGAAACTCACAAGCGAGCAAAGACGCAAAAGAAGAAGATCACTAAGCCGACAAAGGCAAATAAAGATGTAGTTGGGGTATCGCCGGTCACGCCGGTTGCGTATAAGATTGGTGGATAGATCGAGGACCACTTCTGGGGTGCACAAATTCCATTTGCCAACTTGGATTTTCTCAACTATGGATATCTGACGTGCATTCAAGCAGTAAACAATGGACCATGCACCAGCCTAGGGCAACTGTCCCCGGCAAATAAACCAAGGTGTGTTTCGTTTGTGCAGATGCATCATCCTTGTGTCCGTCCAGTAATTTCATTCAACTTGTTCATTCATACTACATCACTCTTACACCTAGGCGGGTCCGGCTGCAGCACCAATGGATGGAATCCCGATGCTGTAGTAGCCGATGCCAACAATTATGGTTGGTGTGGGGTGGATGTTGATGATGAATGTGGCATGACCTCAACACAACTATCATTGCAATTCAATGCTCTTGCTGGAGCTAATTTTACAAGGATGTACAGTTTTACGCCTGAGGAGGGCACATGGACGTCAAGTTCGACAGTCAATCCTGATTACTTTGCTATGTTAAGCTTTTGGGGATCTAATTGGTGCTACGGGGATACCACCTCCCCTACAGGCTGCGCTCCACTTCAAGGCCAAACTGTCTGGCCCAACGGTTTGACCCAACCTTCATCCCTTTGTACTGGTTATAATGAATGCATTCCTGCGTATATACAACAGACGCTACAGATCGGCATCGGCATCACAAGCAGCAATTTGCTTCTTGGACTGCATGCGAAGGGCAATGACAGTGCTGCCATCACTTTTTGGTGTCAGCAGATTGTTACCTACAAGCTTGCCGGTGTCATGATCTCGTATATTAATGAGATGAACACTACACTATTTCAGCAACTGTCGACTTGTCTCAACCCTACTCCTTCTAATGGTTGTGCTCCCTATTTGACAAAGACTGGAGACGACTGCTGGGATATTGCAAACACTCTTTGTGGCGATGGAAATGACCGGAGCACAGAACTCTTTCAGGACTCTTCATGCACTACTCCAATTGGTTCGGTGTGTACAAACCTTCCAGTTGGTCAAACAGTTTATAGCAAGTGTATATCCATCACAGGAAAGGAGCCTTCCGCAACTGGCGGATTGTTCTAATTGCTTTAAAATTGAATGATATTAATGTGGGGTATAAGGGCCAGAACAATGCATACTGGTGGGTCAGGAGATGAGGAAAGGGTGGACATTATTTGTTGGTATGAAAGGAAGTGGTAGGTGGTAGTTGTGGTGGAAAGGAGGCGCTTGACCATCTTTATGCTGCAATGTGGTATACTATTAACAAAGTAAATTCTTCATCTGAGGACTATGTAAAAAGAGCTGGCAGGCGTAACTGTTCAATGACATTACACTGCCCATGAAGTACGAGTCTTTTTAGAAAAATGAAACCTTTCTTAGGTGATAGTGAAGGATGGTACTATTCATGCTGCGCCAACTTAAACTTTCTCCTAAATCAAAAGATAACCTAAACCTTTTATGCCCCCAGCGACTTCTGTCTTACTGGATTTTCAGCGTTTCCATATGCAAGGCATGCGCGGCATCTATCTGCGCCACGGTCAATATTCTCATGCTGCAAATGTCCTTCAACTCCTCAGGACTTCTGCAATATTCCAACGCCTTGTCGTACAGGTTCACAACCTCCTTTGCCTTCGTAAGGTCGGTGGCCATGCTCAACTTCATCTGGCCCAATTGTACGTACGCCCCGTGCATCATGGGATCGACCTCGATCGCCTTCTCTAACAATTTGATCGCGCCGGCGAAGTCGGGGGGCATCATTGAACCGCTCGCGGGTTCGATGTTCACCAACGCCAGCGCGGCGTTGACGTACGGCGTGGGGTTCGTGGGGTCGCACCTTATGGACTTCTCGAATTCGCCCTTGGCGTCGACGAATTCCCCCCGGGCGAAGTGCAGTTCGCCGCGATAACAGTGCACCTCGGACGAGTTCGGATCGTACTCCTCGGCCTGGTCGAGCATGCGCTTCGCGCCGTCCATATCCTCCTTGGCCATAAAGACGGTGGCGAGTCGGAGCCTCGCGAGCATGTTGTTAGGGTACAATCGGATGCAAGTCTCCAGGTCCTTCTGCGAGTCGGGAACCCGCTGTTGCAGCATTCGCATGTTAGCGCGATGGAGCAGCGCGTCCGACGCCGTGGGGTTGAGCGCGAGGGCGTCGGTGAAGAGGACCTCGGCGCCGGCGTGGTCCCACTCGTCCATCTTGACCCCAGCGCGTTTCACGAGGAGCTCGGTGTTCTCGGGCTCCAAGGCCGAACAGCGCTCGTAGCAACCCAGCGCACCCTTCAGCTCGTACCGCAGGTGCTTGCACATCCCCGACCACTCCAACAGACGAGCGTAATCGTCCTTCTCCATGGCCTTGACGATTTCCGCCTTGACCTCACCGTGATCGACCTCACCCTTGCCGCCCTCGTCCTCGACCAGCGCGAACGCGTCCTCGAAGTCCTTAACGGCCCTCGCGTAGTCCTTCTCGAACGCGTACCTTCTCCCCCTGTGCAGGAGCAAGGTGGACTTCATCGCGACGTTGTCGGCATACGCGACCATGTTCCTGCGCGGGACGTGATCCAACAAGTCCTCGAGCTGGCTCGTGAACTTCGAAGTCGTACCCCCCCTCGCCGCCTCGCCCATCCACTTGTTGTACCCCGAGAAGCTCGTGAGCAGCTGCGATATGGTGTACGTGCTCGGCAATGGCCGATCCTTCTCGTCCCGGTTATCGATCGCCGCCCTGGCGCGCTCGATCTCCCCCGGCTGCACGAGCGTGACCAATTCCTCGATCTTGGACTGCGACACCGGGGGATTCCCCGCGGGGGGCAATCCCAATCGCAGCTTGTCCCGATTGTCGTGCATGAACTTGAGCTGCAGCGCGCACACCTCCACGAGCGCCTCGGCGTGCCGATCCTGCGATTCGAGGATGCGCAGTCGTCGCGTCCGGGCCTTGGAGTGTCCCGGGTCGAGGGCCAGCACCGAGTCGCAGTCGGACAGGGCCAGGTCGGGGAGGGAAGCCTTCTCGTACATTGCCGATCGGTTGTTCATCAGGGTGATGATCTGCCGCGTGAGCGACGACCTGGCGACGTTGGTGTTGTTGTTGCTCGGACCGTCGCCGTCGGACGAGGACGAGGAGGGGGGACCGTCTACAACGGCGGCAGCGTGGCGACTCGACTCGATGAGGTCGAGAGCCTCGGTGAAGGTCTCGGCCGCCTCCACGAACCTCTTCTCCTTGAAGAGGGCCTTCCCCGCACGATCGATCTCCTCGATGCGACGGTGCAGGGCCTTGTCGTCGTCGTCGGCGGACCTCGTCGACGCCGTCGCGGCGGTGGCGGAGGACGACGACGACGACGACGCGACGTTGGATTTGGTGGGCGTGCTCCCCGAGTCGACGGACCCGGCGTCCTTCCCGGCCGGGGAAGACGACGACGACCGCGACGCCTTCCTCGACCCGCCACCGCCCCCCGTCTCGGCGCCGCCCTTCCGAACGTCCCTCGAGGTCGCGTACCAGACCGCCGCGGCCGTGACGACGGCCGCAAGGCCGACGACGACGAACGTCGTCGAGCGATGATTATGGCCGTCGCTCCCCATGCTTGATCACTTTTTTTTGACTTGGCGCGAATACACTTATATTATGAATCCAATCTCCTCTCTGGGGCACGCCCCACCACCGCCCGCCTCTTCGTCGATCGTTCTTGAGATGGGAGGTTAAGATCTTAAAGATCGCAGCTAGAAGAGTAAAAAAATATGAGTGAGAAGAAAAAAAAATGCGTGCGGTGAGACGGGAAGAAGGAAGAGAAGGTCTGTCTGGCGCATTTCGCCGCCGCCCGCCACGAAATAATACACTCTACTCTACACATGGTAACCACCGCCGCCGAACCAAAGCACTCTCTGACTGCAACCCGACCATGGTGTTCTTCATCTGCGACGGATGTGGCGAGTCCATGAAAAAAGCCAAAGTTGACGGCCACGCGACAAAATGCCGTCAATGCTTCTCTGTTAGCTGGTGAGAATGGAAATACTCGCCTTGGTCAAGCTAAACGAACGTGCTTCTCTCATTCATTTATTCTCGAATTCTTGATTACACACTCCTCATGTTCCGATTCGCTTTAGTGTCGAGTAAGTTTTGTCTCTACATCCGCTATTCATTCTAAGAAAGTGCCACTCGATCTGATTCACGCGTCACCCCCCTAACGCCTGTCTCCATTCAGCTGTTCCCAATCGTTTCCCGGAGGTAAAGCACTTCAACAGAATTATCTTTCGCATACGAATTATGTACACAGGGTCGCATGATGCATCAAACCTCTTTGCTCGATTTGGATTCTCATCACATGTCATCCGTGGGAGCAAAAACATGTTTTAATTAAACTCTGATGACTCTGGGGTATCGTTCGCAATGGACTTCGACCCTTCCCTCCTCGATCACACAGTTGTTTATTCGGCCCTCACACACACTCTTTCTCTCTCGCTACGCAAATTCGCACAGATGACTACAGGACGCACACCGCCTGCATTTCCGAGGCGGAGCGCTACGAGAAGTCGATATATCGCGGCGCGCGAAAGCTCGACGAAAGCGGAACGGGGCATCGGACGCACCGGCAACAGAACGGCAAGAAACTATCGCCCCAGGAGTCGTGGCAACAAACGGTACAAGTCGCCGCCGAGAGGGCGCCTCTTTCGGTGAAGTCGTACATGGATCAATTGGCAATGCTCGAAAATGTCCCCCGGAAGGAGAAGCAGTTTCGAAACTTCACCGCGAATTCACTGAGGCTGAAGGGTCCGCATTGCGAACAAATCAAGAGCGAAATCTGGGCTCTACTGGTCAAGGTGAAAGAGGAGGCAAATAGCTCCAAAAAGGAAGAAGGAGAGAGAAAAGAACAGCCGAAGCAAATCCCAAAGGAGGATGAGGTGGATGCGTCTGACCGGTCGGCGAAGACTACATCGGATGCTGCCGTGTCTGAATCCGACGACGAGCCGTCCGAGGATACATCTACCGACTTGCCCTCGGAGAAGGCGGTGACAAAGGCAATGAAGAAAGCCCTGAAGAGAGCGCCGAATGGACGGCTAAAGTTCAAAGCCTTGCGAAAGCGGGTACAAGAGTCTCTCTCGCTCAAGGTTGGGAAAAGCGGGAAGAAGAAATGGAAAAAGCTATTGCGAGAGTGCGTGGATGCCAATCCGAAGAAATTACTTCTGAATGGAAAGAGTGTGACTTTGACGAAGTAGGGTAATATTATCTAGCCAATCACCGTCTCCGTCCTCTTATTGTAATGAATATGAATAAGTATTCGCCCCAGTCCATTCAACGGACGCTAGAAAACTCTCTTCCTAGCTATGCGTGAGCTCCTCCTCGTCGTGACGTGACGAGCATCGTCCCACTCCCGCCCGTCCGGACCTCCCTTCCCCGACCCGCGACCTCCTCCCTCGCGACCGCCGCCGCCGTCGCCGTCGCCGCCGCCGCCCCTCGATCCTCCGGATCCCTTCCTC
Source organism: Stephanodiscus triporus (assembly GCA_036939755.1). Classification (NCBI taxonomy): domain Eukaryota; phylum Bacillariophyta; class Thalassiosirophyceae; order Thalassiosirales; family Thalassiosiraceae; genus Stephanodiscus; species Stephanodiscus triporus. The sequence continues at coordinate 8,977 of JALLAZ010000067.1, forward strand.
CTCCTCTCCGGCGTCGACGACGGGAGGTCGAGGTCGAATAGGTGATCGCGAACGCGAACGCCGGCGTCGCCCGTGATGAGTTCCCGGAAGCGATCTCCCAGGCTGAGGCGCTCCTCACGACGCCTACGGCCGCCGCCGTCGGCGCGTCGACGGATCGACGAAGGCCGCGTTCCTTCGGGGGATCCCCCGATCATCCTCCTCCTCCCGACGACTTCGGTCATCGACGCGTCATCGTCATCGTCGTTGTGGCCGTCGTCGACCGTCCCGTCGTAACGCGATCCTCCTCCGCGACGTACGAGGGGGGGCGACTTCTCGATTCTCAAGGAACCGCCGTGTCCGTCGCCGCCCCCGACGCGATATTCGGGCGAGAATCTCTTCAGCATGGACGCCGTGGACGCAAGGCGCATCCTGGCGATGGGGGTCAGGATCGCGTCGAATCGTTCCCCGCTCGAAAAAATGTCCGCCGGAGACGACGACGACGACAACGAACGATCTCCATCGGGGTCGTCGTCGTCGTCGCCGGTGGGTCCTCGTCGAGGGGGGTTGTTCCCGTCCACGGCGTAGGCGTGGCTGTCGTCGTTGTCGTCGTCGGAGGCATCGGATCGTCGTTGTCGTCCGGCGATTGCCCCCCCTGACGGGGGAGGGGTTTGTTGGGGGGGAACGCGATCGGGGGCGGCGCCCGCCCCGCCGTCGCCGCATCTCCCGCGCGGTCGTCATCCCCCCGCCGCATACGCCCCCCTCCCCCCGGCTGCGGCTGCGGCGGCGGGAGGTGCGGGAGCGGCAGCAGCCTCTCCCTCGCGCGCGTCTTCCCCCCCTCCGATGTCAGCAGGCCGGGGAATACGAACCAATCGACGAAGACGAACGGCAGCGCGGCCAACGTCGACCTCGCCCATCCCCTCGGATCGTTCCCGACGAGGCCGTGCGCCCTCTGCACGCCCGGCACGACGAGGCAATCGAACCAGCACGCGACGATCGGGCTCATCGTCCCGCCGCCGAATTCGTCTCCTCGGCCGTTGCCGGGCACGACGAAGGTCGCGACGAGCGCCAACAATTTCAGGTGGTAGTAGAACGGCACGAAGCACGCGACGACGCACTCGATCCCGCAAGAGGCGTACATATGATGGAAGGCGAGCACCGTCCATCCCTTCAGGATCTCGTACTCCCCGGGGGAGACGTCGTTGTTGTCGTCGTCATTGGTTCGGGCCGACGACGACGACTGCGACCGCGGTCGTCGGAGCAGCGATTTGATCGTCTTCCACGGCAGACGAGCGACGGAGTAGTGCAGGACGAGGCGGCAGAATGCTCGAGTCATGTCATATCGCGTTTTTTCATGCGTGGATGGGATGCTGGGACCGCCCCTTTCTTCTGTGTCGGTCCATCGTTTCCACTTCCGTCGTCGTTGCGTCTGTCTCGGATGTGTTGTTGTGTGTTCATTCGGGCGACCTTTGCCAGGTAATCACGGAACTCATTCAGTCTGTTTTCGGAAATTAGCAATTATTTAGTTTCAAGAAGAGTTCTCTCTAGAGAGCTCACAAAAAGCGACAACAACAAACTAAAAAGGTGTTAGGAAGTGAAGTTCATTGTTCATTCATCATTCAGCACCACTCCACGCGCCACGACGACGCTGTCCGCGCTCTGCTTCCCGCACACCCCATCGCACAACATCGGCACCGTCCCCTCCTCTGCCCCACAACCGTCGTCTCGCCCGTCCGTCCCCTATAACAACCCTCCGGCTCCGGCCCCCCTCCCTCGAAGTCGGAAATACAATATATTATATTTATAATACTTGGGTAATAATACTAATATAACGATATACATACAATGTTCGACGTGTCGTGGGGGGAGATCGCGGTCCTTGCCGGGGTCGGCCTAACCCTCCTCGGGAGGAAGGACTTGCCCCCAGCATCCCGCGCCCTCGGCGGACAGGTCGGGCGTGTCGTCGGCATGCTCCGCGGCGCGCGCATCCGAGCCGATCGATACGCGACGGACCACCGGTTGAAGAAATTGCGCGACGAGTTCAAGAGCGGACTCAGGGAGCTCGACGCGGTGAAGGCCGAGCTCGCCGGGAGCATGACGATCAACGGAGGGTACGGCTACGGCGATCATCGTCTCGGATCGGGGGTTGGGGGGGTCGATCGTCGGAGGATGGGGGGGATGGGGATGATGACGATGATGGGGGCGACGGCGGGGCGGCGGGGCGAGGAGGAGGCTGACGGGAGGACGGTCTTTGGCGCGGGATATCGTCCGCCGTCGTCGCCGGCGTGGGAGTCCGGCGCGTCGACGAGCGGGGGCGGCGGCGGCGGCATTCCGATTCACTCGTTCGTTCCTCCCTCGCTTGCGCCGCGATCGAGGACGGTGGCCGCGGTCGCCGAGGAGGAGTGGGAGAGGCGGGGCATCGGATTCCGTTCCATCGCCGAGGGAGGAGGCACGGGAGGAGGAGGAGGGAGCGGCATCATCACGACGATTACATCGGAAGGCGGCGCGGTCGCCGTCGGTGGGGGGGCGCATACTTACGGCGGGATGGGGGGATGGGGAGGAGGAGGGGCCGTGATACTTTCCAACCACCTGCGTCAATCGTTGATATACGATCAATACGAACGTACGGTCCGGGAGCAGGATGAGGCGCTGAGATCGAGGGTCGAGGAGGTTAGGAACGAGCGCATCGCGGATGGCAGGGTGCGAGGGGGCAGCAAGACGGTAGAGTGAAGGATTATATCGGCGAACTTCGGGTCGGTCGGTCGGCCCCCTCGCGATCGAACGATTCGCACCACTGGGCGGCGATGCACACATTCCCCGACCCGTTTTACGATCGGTTTCGGATTCTTGTGGGGGTACCATACCCAAATCCCTCCCCTCGCGCTACTTACACAGAATGAGAGATCAACGCGGCGCATCCTTCCTCGTGTCCGATGGCATGGCTGCAAGGGGAAATTGTGGAAGGATCAGATTTATCGAAGTACTTTCGTTGACGTGGTCGTGATGGGCGACGACCGACGACAACGAGGACCTCGAAGGAGGAGAAGATTCCCACGTGAAAACGATCAAGATTTTGTGTTCGACGGTAGAGTCGCAAAGCGCGAAATGTTTGCAGACGGACCTCTACAATGATGAATAACGCAGTCAAACCGAGGCATTTGTAAGGGAAGTAGAAGTGTGAAGTATTTGCTACACAGAAAGTGTAGTTACATTCCTTGAATAAAGAGCATCTTTGCATCTTTCCTCGCTTTCGCATCTTCCCTCGCTTTGCTCCTCATCTCTTCGCGGGAGTAGTTGTAGGCGTTCAACGCGATTCGATCTTCCTCCATCACCTCTCGTGCGCGGACGGCCTAGTCCGCCTCCTCCCGTTCCCTCCTCTCCGGCTCCGTTGCCGCGCGTCTCTCGCCCTCCCTCGCCCGGTCAGCCCCAAGGGCCTCGCGGTACTCCGGCGCTTTTCGCCTCGATCAGACGTCGTCTATTTGCGTCCTGCTCGGCCCTGAGCCTTTGTGCCTTCTTGCGCAGCATCCGTCTCGTCTTCTCGCGGTCTCGAACGAACACCCCATTTTCGTCCATGTAAGCACCATCTTCCCACGCTTTAACATCTTCCCTCGCTTCGCTCCTCATCTCGGCGCAGGAATCGCTGTACGCTTTCGATGTTACCTCATACGAATCACTTCGCACGTGCCCCCATTTGAATAAATTTTCGATCGCCATCATTGACGCACTCTGATCAGCCGAAGCCGAGAGACCATCCAATGTTTTATGACTCGGTCCATATTGCCAGAATTGAACTCCATTTCCCCGAGGTTGTACCTTGCCGTTTCATGCCCCGCCATGGCTGCAAGTTCAAGGTGATGAATGGCTTTTTTTCACATCCTTCTCTCCGCCCAGTCCTCTCAAGTACGCATCGCCGATCGTAGCATGAGCGTCGCTCGAGCCGAGCTCCGCCGCCCGAGACCAGTGTTCGAACGCCACATTCCAATCCCGTCGCAAACCAAAGTCTCCGTTGGCATAATGGCAACCCAGATTATTCAGCGCATTCGTATCGTTTGACTCCCCTCGCTTCTTCAGTCGCTCGAATATGATTTCAGTGTCAGACTCCACGCTTGCGTTGCAAAACGCGCACTTGTCGTTGCCGGATGCAAAGCAGGAATAATGACACCCGTCGCACGCAATTTTCCCACAGCAGGGAGCGCAGGCCGCGATTTCTCGATACGCGAACGGCATCGGCAGCAGGCAGATCGGACAATCGTCCTTGGGCGGGGGCTGCTTGAACAGGGACTCGTCGTGAAGCCTCGCGGCGCGTTGCTTGCATTCTCTTTTGTGGCTCGGCCAATGACGCCTCTGACACGTCACGCTGCAATAGTTGATGTGCTTGCACGCATTGCACATCTTGAGCTTGAGGCCGGCGCCGCCCTCGCCACACTCGGCACAAAGTGCAACCATATATTGGTCTCCCATGGTATTATTTATGTATTCGATACGTTCAGAGGAGTGAAATATATGATGAAGGAGGAAGGAGGAGGCCGAGAGTTGCGGACGAGATGTCAAAAAAATGTGTTCGCGTCGAATTTTGCAAGAAATGAGCGTCCCTCCAATTTTGAAAGAAATTGGTCGTCGCCCAATTTGGCGGGGGGGGTCTCCATACGAATACTATCTACCCGTGTACATCGATACGTACGATACCCTCGTGTTAACTATCCAAAGTCTTGAGTGGGTTCTAAACTACTGTTCTAAAGTATTCCGAAGCACAGGAGAGGTTTGACTCCCATGGCCGCACCGCCGCACCAGTCGTCGTCGTCGTCGTCGACGACGACGACGATGGCGTTCCCCCCCTTCGAAGTGCTGTACGAGCGGCGGCTCGCCCGCGCCCTCGAACGGGCGAGGTCGATGCGCGATCGACCAACGAGCGCCATGGCGCGCGATTTCTTCGACGGTTACGTCGGCGGCGGCGGCATCGCCGCGTCGTCGTCGTCGTCGTCGTCCTCGTGGAGGACGCTGCCCCGTCGACTGTCGATCCTTGCCGATCGCCTCCTCCTCCTACGAGGGGGGGGAGGAGGGGATCGTCCGTCGTCCGATCCGGCGGGGGTCGAAGTCGTCGTCGACGGCGACGACGACGCGCGACGGCGACTAGCGGCGGCCGTGTTCGCCCGCGCGCCGGCGTCGTTCCTCGACGACTTCGCGCGACTCTTCGGGGCGATGCTCGACGCGCGACAGAGGAGGTGGAGTGCGACCAACGACGATTCGATGGAGGAGGAGGACGAGGACGACGACGACGGCGGCGCATCGATCGTCGAGGAGGAGGACGGGCTGACCTGCCGATCCCTCGCGTCGCTCGGGTGGGTCGACGTACACCTCCGTCGGCCGCTTCGCGAGGCCCTGAATTCCGCGATGATGTCCGCGATAGGCGCGCTAGTCGCGGGTAAGTACGACGAGGGGGGGGTGCTCGAACGCGTCATGCAGTGGAAGGACGACGTCCTCGTGCCGTGGACGTGCGGGATCGTCGGGCACGACGCGTACGGGCGCGAGGGCTGGTCGAGACGTCTCGAGCATACGGCGACGGAGTGCGTCGTTCGCGTGCGCATGGGGGAACTGTTCGACCTAGTCGCGGAGTATCCGGATTCGATCCCCGCCGTCGTGGAGCTTGGGGTCGCCCTCGAACGGACCGGGCGGCTTTGGTATTGCGAGCTGGCGAGCGAATTCCGCAACGCGCTCGTGTCGAGGCTGTTGCATCCGGGGGCGGAGACGGCGCAGATCATCGAGGTTTACATCAACACGATCAAGGTATTGAGGGAGATGGATCCGAGTGGGGAGCTCCTTGAGGTCGTGACCAGGCCGGTGCGGGATTACCTCAGGGGACGATCGGACACGATACGGTGCATCGTCACCAGCCTGACGGACGAGGAGAACGGCGGCGAGCTATACGAGGAGCTCAGGAGGGCCGACGCCAGGCCGCTGGAGGAGGCCGAGCTCGACGAGGAGGACGACGAGGAGCCGCCTACGTTCGACTGGGAGCCGCCGCCGTCGATACTGAAGCGACGGGGCGTCATAACGGGACAGGTCGGGAGGGTGACGTCGAGCTCCCGCAGGTCGGGGGACATACTGGCCATGCTCGTGGGGATATACGGCAGCAAGGATTTATTCGTTAACGAGTATCGTATCATGCTGGCCGACAAGCTCCTTTGTAACTTGGAATACGACACCGACAAGGAGGTGCACAATCTGGAGCTGCTGAAACTCCGATTCGGGGAATCGACCCTTCGTCAGTGCGAAGTCATGGTCAAGGATATCGACGATTCCAAACGCATCCAAGCGAACATTCACTCCACGCTGGAGATGACGGCCGGAGATAATGGCGCACCCGTCGTCGATGCCGCGATCGTTTCCCACATCTTTTGGCCGGCACTTCAACGTGAAGAGATGAAGTACCACCCCCTCATCAGATCGAAGCTTGACGAATTCAGCATCGAGTATGCCAAGCTCAAGAATCCTCGCCGGCTGGTTTGGATGAAGCAATTGGGCTCGGTGGAATTGGAAGTCGAGGTATACGAGGAGGACGAGGAGGGAAACGTCAAATCCCGCGTGAAGGAGGTGTGGTGCACTCCTGCCCACGCGACCCTCCTCGCTCACTTTGAGGACAGGAGCGCTTGGACTTCCAGTGCATTATCGGTCGAGACCGAAATGCCCGAGGAGGCTGTTCGCAAGCGGATGGGATTCTGGGCGAACCAACGAGTGGTCCGATGCGGCCATCAGCGCGACGGCGACGTGATTTACACTCTGATGTCCGTCGGAGACGCGGATGCGAGCGACCTAAGTTTCCACGACGACGAGGATCAGGAACGGGCGGTATCGATCGGCGCGCACGAAGAGGAGGAAATGAAAGTTTACGAGTCATACATCTTTGGCATGCTGACCAATCTCGGACAACTCCCCTTAGATCGAATACATTCGATGCTGAAGACGTTCGTCGCTGGATCGGATCACAAGTATGACAAGACCCCACAACAGCTGGCAGTGTTTTTGCAGCAACTGTGCAGAGAAGAAAAGTTAGAATGCAGCCCAGATGGTTTATACTCCCGGCTGGTTGCATCAAGATAATGAGTAAGTTATTTCTCGAGAATAAGGAGACAAATGTCCCCAAATTTGCGATGGAATTCTCATCTTGTCCGTGATGATCAGCACCTTGGACACGCGTTTGAGATGATTAGCGCCTTGGACATCAGGTGTATTGCGGTGATGGCCAACTCTAGCTAGCAGATTTGCATAAGAACTCATGTAAATCATAAATCCTCGTTAATTTGATTCGCATAATTCTCTCAACACAATGCCTCTATCTCAGCAACAAGTGGCCGGTCACCTCGGAGTTTCTCACAATCCAAAGGCTTCGGCTCCTGCCAAACTTTGCGTCACACCAAGCCATCCTAAAGTCGGCAAGCAGCATTGCCCGCCCTCATGTAGCAGGCAAGATTGGCGTCGCTTCAAATCCAAACGCATCAAAATCAACCCAGCATCGGGCTTGTGTCTCAGTTATGAAGACTGCTGGAGATGGCGGAAAGAAGAAGTAGCAGAAGAAGAGAGTTAGGTTACGTCAGATAGAGTAGAACTCCAGTTGATCTTTGCTGAAAAGTAGTCATTATCTTGCTAAACCAGTTTCGGCGTATGTTCTTAACACACGGGATCGCTTAATCCCAACGTAATGGCATCACTGCTTGGTAGATCCGATGCAACGTCGTCTGCAATTGCTGTGTCATAAACACCACCAGCTTCTTAATCATAGTGAGTGTAACTGCACCACCACCTGCATTAGTACAGCCCCTTCCTTCCTGGCTTGATAATCGTGGCTTTCCAACGACTGCACCCCCTCCCAACTCCAAGTCGAGAAAGCAAAACATTGAACAAGCGAATCCATCGATGATTAGGCTTACATTTCTATGAAACGGAGGGGGGCGAGAAGAAGTATATTGTAGATGTTATTCTTCACAAGCCATGCCGTGTCGAAATTTTAAAGGTTATTCTTTAATTGAGAGGGGGAACACAATTTCAGAGGGGGGGAAACGCGCAGGGAGCCAAAATTTGTCTATTTCTTCGAGGCATTCGTCTTGTGTTCAATAACATCTGGAGCCGATCATAGTCTTTTTTATACATCTTTGCATAATGTCGACTCATAATATGTTGACGTTAGCATTTAGGTTTCTCCGCCTGGCATGACTTTCATGTAGAGTACAGAATAGCCCATCTCTTTGCTGTTACTCGACCTCATTTTGGGGTCCTAACAACTCAGAAACTTCCTCGATGCTCCGTAAATTGTTTCCTCGATAGCGGCTCTCATTCTTTGCAAAATGTACAACAACAGGTGCGGCATTACTTGAAAGTCTCCATGGAGACATCTCAGTATTTGCACGTACCATATCAGGTGAATGCAAACCCAGTCGTATGTGCAACGCAGCAAATGCTTCGTCATACAATTGATGGGGCATAACACCTTTGACAAAAAGAGAAGCAAGATATGAAAATCCCATAAAGCCATCACAGCAAACCAAGCCAATAGTTACCAAGATGAGCATCGCAGCCCCTAAAACTGGATTCGCCATTTTCCCTATTCTTGGAGGTGGCACAGGCTCGACAATCCCAGGTGGCAACAACCAGTCCAGGGCATTAAATAAAATCTGAGCTCCTGCAGAGTAAACTTGTGGAGGATAATGTACACCATCATAGCTCTCTGAGACTCTAGAACTAGTAAATACTGGCCCATCAATGACAAATGAGGATGACGACAGGATTCCACTATTTGCATACACCCAACGCATGGATTCCATATCCTCCTCACGCATATGATCACGCTTTTCCTCGGTATTTAAAGCCTGTGAGTTAATCGTTGTGGGGATTAACCAAACAACAGGAGTTCCCAATTCTTGGGCCTTGCGCATTTCAAATCCCAGATCATTCAATGTGGCCGCGTGAGATTGGCGGTCTTCGTCGGTGGCATAGAGATGGAGAAGATCCCATGCCCCTCCACCGAGAACAATTAGATCAGGTCGGATGCCCATGTCTTCTGATGCAAGTCGATTAATTTCCTTGAGAATAGTGAGCTGATCGACAGCAAGTGGAGCCCATTTGAAATTGATCGGAGTTGTTCCAAAGAGGGTATTGCTAATATCTGCATGCTTAGGACCAGTTGCATCGTAGGCGCCAGAGCCTTTGATTCCCATTGCCTGCATTGACGCATGGTAAAGATAACGTGTCATGGAATCACCAATAAAGACAACTTCTCGTCGATTGAGAATTTGCTTCAATTTTTCTTCATTTCTGTGGCCAAATCGACAGTGAGTATGAGATGGTTGTTCCTTCCATGCCCAAACGTAAGAATTTGAGGGTGGTGTGCAACTTCCATACGAGGTTGACCCATAATTTCGATATGCAATGCCACGGCTGGACTCGTTGCAGCCATCGATGGGGATCCACATTCCATCATTTACGAAAGCACCGCAACTCACAGGAAGGGGACCGACAGCGCTAGCTCCAGCAGCAGCAAATTCACTCCAACTTAAACCCAGCACAAGAAGGACCATAGCTCCGATCAAAGGAGGATAAAATTTAGAATAGACAGTTTCATCCGTGCTTTCTTGTTCAGTAGAATAGTCAGATCTTTCAGATTGGGAAGTAACTGTATAGTCATCGCCATCATCCGCATCAACGGATGTCTTCTCTTTTTGCGCCATTTTTCGATATGCTTTCCAACTGAAATCCATTACAGTTTGATACAACAGGGTACCGCACAAAATAGATACCACGCCAACAATTGGCAGGCTTATCATATTCATTCCTTCCAACAAAAAAGCTGCGCAATAGAAGCCAGCAAGAGCAAGTGCCATGTAAACCAGAGAATTAATGCATGCTCCACGATCATTTGGTAGCAACATGCCGCGGATGTGCAACGTCAAATCGTGCAATTTGCGTGAGAGAATGACATAGAGATATGTCACCAATGCTAGGTTGACCCGAGGCCAGCCAGGCAAAAATACCAAGATCGTTTTTGAGTTGGATGTCAACCATATATGGTGTTGCATAATATACGTCTCCAATGTTGTCTTGCCAATGTTGTGCAAAAGTTCCATCGAATACGATCTCATTTTGGGCGTCAAATTCCTAAGATAGATGTAGGTCACTAGGGGGATGAAGCCAAAGTAAGGGTTGGTCGAATTGTATGGGATTTTGGAATACATCAAAGGACCGTTCACCCAAAGCAGAAACACGACCAACATCCCTGCAGCCACAGCCAATTTGCCTATCCATTGAATTTGCTTACTCCGCGCTTCTAGTTTCCGATAGAAAAGTGATACGATTGGAAAATTCAGTGCAAAAATCATTCCGAGGAGAGTGCTCCAGTGGTCTAGGTAGGAACGGAAGTACCACTCCCATCTTGAGCCCATGGAAGCCCCAGCTATTACTTCATCGGACAAAAACAATTTGTGCATCATTTCAAATATTCCATTGTCACAATCCCATACACAGAAAATGATCAATGCTAGCACTCCTAATTTGATGCGTATCCACCACTTGGAGTAGTTCCTCCCTCTCCCAATGAACATGACAGCATACACCATGAAAAAGGAGAAGGTGTGTAGTGGGCAAATATAATACAGAATGTAAGGATTACCATGTGTCAGGCACAAGAAGAAGACAAGAAAATTGAGCCTCCACACCATTTGCAGGACACGAGTGAGGGAGTAGTCGTTGGTCGTGTAGAAAAACGAGAAATTGTTAAAGCCTGTCATCCACAAGTAGCAAGTGATCATGACCCGAATACCATTATATATCTCCATAGCGTGCGTGTAATGATACATCAAGAAGGTAAATTGCATCCAACCTTTCCATTCCTCGGTTTGACATCGATTCAAAACTTCATTTTCGGGTAAGAGAGTGGCTTTTTGAGTCTCGTCATATCCTTGGTTCCTTCGAAGGCTGGAAAAATCGTTGACATTACTTCTTGCACTCTCACCAACACAAGGGACTTCTTTACCCCTCCGTTCAATTTCATCATTACTTCTTAACGTGTGCCCTCCAGCAAATACCACGACCAATATCATCCAGAAGAAAAACTCATCTCTATCGTACGTCTTTTCCTCGTGGAAATAGGGTGGATGGTGCTCACATATGTAGCTGTAAAATAAAATGAGGCCAAAGACCGTAAAGTGGTAGAGAAGATTGTAAATGGACGGTAGATGGGAGGTGTCGAGGGGTTGCGATATATCGTTTCCCTTGGTGGCGTTGACGGGGGGGGCGCCATTCCTCCACCTCCACAGTCCCGTTAGCCACAGACGAGCTACCAAACTCGCAGTAGTGAAAATTATCGTGCCGAAGAACATGGCCATCGCGATGGTGGAGGTGGAGGTTTTCGCATTGGCGAGGATGGAGTCGTTCCCAGCGTCTTGCTGGAGGAAGGAGTCCTTGTTCTCTTGGAGATGGTCGCCCATGTTTATTCAGCGCCCAGCATGAGAGAGATAAGAACATACGATTAACGTGTCGTAGACGTGGACAAAAAAGAGAGTCACTTATCATTAGGGCGGCAGGAGGCCGTCGGTGCCATGGTTGCAGCCACTTTGTTTTTGTGAGCGAAAGATAATAAGAGGGGCCGACGAGCGGGCGGGTCGGAGGGCGCCCGCTTTAAAGGAAACCACCAAAGTGACGGACAGACAGAAGAGACTAAAATCACTCACCACCCCATCTCACCCACACTCTGTACTTAAGTACCACAGCGGAAATTCATGTACTAATCATGGTCGGTCAATTTTCGTTCCAACAATGGCTCGATTTGTGCAGCTCCGACAGCGGCCAGTCATCTGTCGGTGGTGGTGATGAAGTTGCTTTGCGTCTAAGAAAAGAGGCCCGTCTGCATTTTGAGGCGCTGCCATCATCATTAAGACCTTCCGTAGCCGAATCAGTGAAAATATCAGCTTCTCAGGCGTCGCCATCAAAGGATTCTACGGTCGAACAAGATCTAGCAAAGGCATCGTCGGGCACTCCAAATGGAGCATTAGCGCTTCTCGTTTCGAGTTTGGGACCTGCCTTTACACCATCATCGACTATCGACAGAAAGGTTCGTGCTCTTCATTGTCTCATGGGAGCGTTGGAGGGAAGTGCCGATTTAACACATGGAGTTCGACAGGCAGTCGGGCGTTTCTTGGTGGAGCTTTGTCGTCCTGGATGTAGCGAAGAAAGAGTTGACGAATGCAACGAAGATGATATTGACCAAGAAATGAATTACGTGGATGCAGACAATATGACGCCAGAGAAACTGACGGAACAACTGGAAGCCATCTCTGCCAAAAGGTCTAAAAAAAGCACAATTTCACTTACTCACGATGATGTGAGGGATGCTGCGATGATTGGCTTAACTGCTTTGACTAGATCGCATCTGGAGATTTTTCCTACACAACAGTCGCAATCATCAGAATCAAAACAGTCATATTGCCCTGCTACTAAAGCCTTGGGAGTGGTACATCAATCCATGGAATTCAGGGTAGAGCTGGCAATTTTAGGTGTGCGATACCGTTGTCAAATGGACTCATCAAACGGATCTGGTGGCGCTAAGGGCACGCGGGGAGGTTCTGGTGCGGGCTATGAAACAGTAGATCCTGAGTTGAATATTGACGATGGACTTTCACTTCTACCACGAGCAAAACGATCTCTCTGTTTCAATCTCTTCGATGCAGCATTGGATGGCTTGAATGATGATGAATTGAAATGCAAGAAGCTTCTGTCACAAATACAAGAATCTTCATCGACGGTGGACGCAATGAGACTAATGATTCCTTCATCTGTTTTTATTCAAATGTCCGCATTTGCTTCCTTAACGTCTTCCTGCATGCATGGAGAGACGGATCCTCGATGCCTCTTGCAGCTACTGCATTTGTTCAATAAGATGCAACGAATAATGTTACCCTTGTTTGCTTCCAATGGCAACAAGTCGACAAAGTTTCCATCCATAGAAATATTTGATGCTGTTGCTCCGTATTACCCTCTACATTTTACGCCTCCAAAGAATGATCCACACGGAATTACTCAAGGGATTTTGCAAGATGCACTTCTGGCGGTGCTTTGTGAAAGAGGAGCGAACTATGATCATAAATTCTTGTCAAAGACAAAAGATCAGGATGTTGATGGGATGAAGGAAACCATGATCCTGCTTGCATCTCGAATGTTCTTGGAGCGGCTAGAGCCACCTAAAACATCCGATTACGACCCCCCTTCTAATGATTCAGACTCGGATGTAGAAGACAAGTTGGATGCTGTCCAGGACTTGTCATCCTTATTTTTACCGCATTTCACTCCCTCTAAAGATGGAAAGATTGCTATCACCAATGGACATGACCATGATAACAACTTGCCTGGACGTCATGTTTCACTCAATGTCACAAGAGTCCCGCCTGAATATTTTTCAGAGCTATCGTTATCCATGGTGCGGGTTCATGAAGAGGCTGTATCGTCTGATGCAAAAGCACTCGCCAGTGCCATACGCAAGTTTTCCTCATGTCTTGTGAAATCGTTGGAACCTACCAGCATATCTAGCGAAGTCGACACATTTATCCTCTGGGAAGCCTACGTCGTCGATGTTCTTCGTCATCTCACTCCTATACTTGGGTCGGCTCCGCAAGGGATGCAAGGACGTGCCTCGACTGCTTATTTCGCTTCCCTGGCGGCTGAGGGTGGTCCGATGACTTTGAATGAAATGCTTGACGGCTGCTACCCTCGTTTTTTGGGTGTTTTGTCAAGTTTAGACGAAAAGGACAGTAGCAGAGAACCAACCGATGTTGATGAATCTTCACCCAGATTGCATTCGAGCATGCAAAAGTCGCGTGATGAAGAAAAACTGGCTGCTGCAATGCGTGGTATTGCAGCATTGGTATCCTCATGTCGAGTGGCATTGCAAAAGTGGCAACGCGATAACTTTGGAGTTCCGGTAGACCCTCATCCTCTCTCTTTATATGCCCCTTCTACATTACAAAAAATTGCATTCGTAGTGAATGCGTCAATAGATGAGGACAAAGTTGGGTCCCTTGAGTTAGCGGCTGTTGGAGCTTTAGAATCAGTTTTGACGTCTTATGATTTGAATCTCCTTGAAGAAGGAGACATGGTTTCATTTGAGAAATCAATTCCATTGATGACCCGTGCCGTGTTGGTTGAAGAAAGAATTGCAGATACGGATTCAACGAACTTGCACGAGTGGAATTTGGCGTGTGCTCGGGTACTTGGCGCCGTGATTTCTGTTGGTATGAGTCAACGGAAAGAAGGCGGTGGTGTAGTGACTAACAGCTGCGAGAGAATGAACACACTGGCCACTAATTTGCTTCCGGACATGCTAGCCTCTGCAACTTCCCCTCATCGGGGGTCGCTAAAGTTGCATACCATTAGGTACGACTGGGTAGTCCTTGCTGGAGCATGCGCAAATGGAACACTTCACGTATCAGAACAAATCATTTCTGACCTTCTCTCGAGGATAATTACTACGCTGAGATTAAATGGAGAAAATCAAAAAACATCCGCGATGGCACTCTCGTATATCATTCGTCATGGTGGACCACATGTTGGCACTGCCTTTCACGGACTTTCCCCCCCGGGGCCTACACAGTATGATGTCATTCGGGAATTGTGTCATCAGGAAAACACGGTGCCGAGACGAAAGTTACAAGTGGGCATGAGTACTCTGCAGCTACCTGTGTCACGTGCGAGAGACGAAGAGGCCGCGAACGAAACTGTTAGTATTTGTCGTTGACACCATCTATATTGCATGACTCGAGTTCCATCATTTCATTATTTATGCTAATGGAGAGCATTTTTTGCATGTTGCCCTCATTAACCTTTTTGCCAGATCAAGCGGGCCCAATCCATCCTTCCATTTCTCATACCAGCATACGAATGTTCATCCTCGTTAGCTTCATGTGACAGTCTTGCACGGTTTGTAAACAAAATTTTACCTCCGCTCTCAGAGTGCGATGAAGTGGGCCTCTACGTTTCCCTTCCATTACTTGGTGCTGCTCTCAAAAGACCCAACAAAGATCCGAAAAAGTTAGAATGTGCTACATCAGCAACCCTGATGTCTATGGTCGATGACCTTGCATTATTTAGCATAAGATCAGATCATCACGTCCATTCTAGATCAGCCGCAGCATCATGTCTGTTCTCTGTACTCTTCCAAAGCTCAGAAGACAAGGAATGCTGTGCCTGTGTAATCCAAAAGCTTATCGAGGAAGTGGTGTGTCCAGTACTCGCCAACGCCCTAAGTTGTCTAGAAAAGGAAATTAGCGAATCCCCAACCCCAAGAGCATCTGGTGGTGTTGAGGTATCGAGTAAATCACTGTCCTCTGTTTTCTCTAAGGTTGAAGATACTCTCAGTTTTATGAGTGTTTTGGTAAGTTGTCTCTTTCATTCCATCTCTGTGATTTGTAAGGGGAAATCATGTTACACTTTGTCTTTTTCGCTCTTTAGGGTTCAGCAGCAGCATGTAAAGGAGGCTCTTTCTCCCAAATTGGCGATAAAATTGCGTTATTCTTAATAGAACTTGCGTGCACAGGTGCTTCACAGTACCCTTTTAGTGAAGCAACAGCAATGCAGTTGGGTAGACCAAGTCAGGAGGGACAAAAACACCCGTTACTGAACCCATCTTCGCACGCATTCATACTACCTGCGTCTGCATTCGGCAGCATGCTCTCGGTGCATAATGGTGGACCATTTTGGAGGCAACGCTTGACGCATAAAACTCTTCCCATTCTCTTGGGAGTGTTGAATGCGCAAGCTAAGTCCCAGAATCCACCTGCTATGGGAACCCTTTGCGTGGTCTGTCATATGCTATGCTGTCTACCTGTCTCGCTCCTGGGGGAGGCCAACATGAAACAGATGATTCCGACTCTTGTGGCGGGTTTGGTTTATTTCTCAAAGAATTCAAATGCCATGCTTCAATCAGAAACGATTACATCTAAACCAACGAATCTTCTGCCCGTCATTATTGCAGCGGTTCTCAAAATTCTGGCAGTATCGCCAGAAGATGTGAGTAAACTTACATCATGCGTCAACTATTTTCTTCGTTCCTTTTACGTCCTCTTGCTGACATGTTCATTCCAATTCAAATCAGGTGACTAAGTTTATTGGAATCATCATACCCAGTCTCTTATTGTTGTGCTCCACAGCTGTCGAACCAGCTGAATCATGCATTCCGAGATTTCTTTTAGTGTTTCAGTGCCTTGAAACTGTAGCTGCACACCCACACGCCCGTAATTCAATCTTGAGGGAAAAGGACCAAGTGATTGCGGTATTATCAGCAGTGGTAGATCATCCGTCTTCGGCAATCCGAAACGCTGTGGTGCAAGCGAGAAATGTTTGGTATACTTTAGCTTAAGCATAGTCATGTAGTTGCAAGTGCCATACATGCTTGTGTTCCCTCTAAGACATCCCACGTGCAGGTATGCATCTCGAAATCTCCGCTCTCTGTCATTTAGGTGCGATGCTTAGTTGATTTACAGTAATGACCGAGGACTATTTTTTCTATCTTCGTATATTGGGTCCATTGTTTCTAGAGCACATGGCGTGGCAATCGATCATAATTACATCTGTGAATTAACGATGGTTTGTATCGGTTTGTATATGTTTCACGCTAGTTCAGTGGTAAGCAGTAGATCTACGTGGTCTTCCCCTCGATATTGTTCCGGCGCTTCTCTCGAGTCCTTCTCCCGAGTTTCAAAAGTTATGAACACACCCATGGCAGTCATCCATAATCCCAGCACCATCCAAGCCGAAGCCCAGATCCAGGCATGTATTTTGGTAGCATCCTGCATAACTGCCGCATCTGATGAGCGCACCACGCCCCCAATATTTGCCTCGGTAATAAAGAAGAGCACCCTGATGGAGGTGATAGCATTGAGGCATGTCGTTGCGGCTAGTAGGGCGTAAAGTTCCCCAATCCAAAATGTTGGTAAGCGCCACCCCGCGGCTGAAAGCAGTAACCCCATCAATAACAGTGCCACTAGCCCGAACGCATTCCCCGCAAAGAAAATGCAAGTCAAGAGCATGGCTAGGCCCATTCCACAAGTGCCAACGCGTGCGCCGAGGTTCGTCCTTCGAAACATGAGCATGATTCCTCCCACAACGGCCGTGCCCATATAGCCGGCGCATGCCACCCACGCTCGTTGGAATGTCCCGATCGGAATGAGTGTGTTCGCAAGGCCCGACCCATCGGGATAGATGTTCAACCAAGAAACGGTCCCGCCGATTGATAAGGCTGTGCGACGTGAATAGATCGACGAAAAGCAAAAAAAACATGTGAGGAATGTCCATTCTACATTGCAACTCGACCTCTATTCTCTCACTCACCAGCTAGACCGTGGAAGGATTCATGGATCCAAGTAGAAAAGAGCATGAAGGGATACAAGGTGTATCCCAAAACGGGAACATTGAGAAAAATTACAATCACAATGATAGCACGGAGCAATCGCCTGTCACGATCGTACAGCTCTCGGAGGGTGGGGACACGATACGAGAAGCTGCAGCACGAGCTGGAGCAGAGTCTGCCCTTTGCCTGGATGGGGGGGTCTATGGGCGTGTCTTCTACGCCGCTGGTGAATTGGTCCATATCAACATCCGCAGAGGGAGCGCTCAGCGCCGCGAAGACAGGGGCTGGCGACACGGGCGGTCGCCGCTGGTGGTGAAGTGAGCCTCTAGTAAGACACTGTTCGAATTAGAAACCTGTGGAAGGTATTCTATAATATAAGTGACGATTCTCCGTCCG